>WYDI02017175.1:0-72122 GCA_009867235.2 Psittacus erithacus
GAGCCTTGGGTGACATGGTTTAGTGTGAGGTGTCCCTGCCCATGGCAGGGGGGTTGGAACTAGATGATCTTAAGGTCGTTTCCAACCCTAACTATTCTATGATTCTATATGTATATGCTTATATGTATGGATGTACATGTTTTCCACTTCTTCACTTTTCTGACTTGTGAGGCTAGAATTAAGGGGAACTTCGATCTCTTATGTCAATATAGAGAAGCCCGTTGCATAAAATTATACAATTGGTCTCTTGTTCTCATGCAGAAGTGGTGGGACCTGCGCTTTTTTGCCCTGTGGTCTCTTGCAGATGGGGTGGGACTGAGGGAACCTGGTGTTCTCTAACCACAGTGCATGTAAACCCGTGCTGACTGTGACCCAGTCCCTCACTTGATCATGTTAGTTGCTCTTGTTAGGTCAGTGGGTACCGGCAGCAACTCACTGACCCAAGGAGTTTATCCCTCTTTAAGCTGTTTCTATGCTCATGTGTCATTATATCAACTACTCAAGACATGCACTTGAGCCTTTCCTCGCAGCCACAAGAGCTAAAAACTTTTTATTAAATACTGCTGAGATTTTTCACTTTGCAAATGCTGATCTATGGTGTCCAGCAGGGGATATTTGCTTCTCTTCCTGCTGTAATGATGAACGTGTAAAACCCTATTTGACACACAGATGAGACTTTTCTGTGCATGACTTCTTCCTAAGTGGTTTCAGAGTTTTCATTTCATCTTGAATAGTTTATGTCTGAGATCTGATAAATCAGACAGATATTGAATCTCTGTCTGAGATTTAATGAAGAAAGGGATGAGGAATCTGTTTCTGATAAGGACTCTTCTAATGTAACAAATTTAGCAAGTATCCTGGTTCTAACTGAATACACTGTAGCTGCTTGTGAAAAGAGGCAAGTCTGTTGTGTTTTATTTTGTTTCCAGAAGTAGCTGCATTGAAATCTTGCCTCTTCAGCTCATAAATAGCCAAGGTATTAAAATGTGTAAAATGCAAGTAGAATTTGCACCATAATATGCTTTAATTTGATTTGACATTAGGTTTCAGCCCCTCATCCTTTCATGATAACTATTGAAAAGATGTAATTTTATTTTGAAGTCTTAAATTTTATCTTCAGTATGTCTCAATACATGGAAATTGAGGAGGGAAAAGTTATAGTGCAGAGTTGTGGACACATGCAAATTAAGTTTTGACTTTGATTATATTTTTTACTCTTGCTGTTTGAGATGGGCAGTCATTCTATTTTTCTTTGCAGTGAATATTTCCCTGATGGCTATTACTAAATAATTGCTTGGTGTCTAAAGCTCTTTTCATATGGCAGGCAATTCAAAACCTTGATCAAGGTCAATTGTTAAGGTGTCGAAATCTGAAAATTTAATCATCACCAAGGGTAAAAATGATATTCAGAATTATGCCTTTAAGAAAAACTACTATTTACCAAGGAAAGACTTTTTTATATCTAATGATCATAGTAATTTCTAAAGTGGAGCATCTTAAAATCTGCTTTGATTTATTCACTTGAGAAAATGGCTGACTGTTCATTCACTCAGGAAATTCTGGACAGCTAGTCAGAAAAACAGACAAAATCCAGTCTGATCAACAGTACTCAGGTTTTGCCTGCAACTTAGAGAAACTTGGTGCACTAACCACATCTCAATATGCCTCATGCACTTGCAATGCGCTACAAGTTCTTGCCCCAAAATTAGACCCCAACTGGAAACAAGAATTCACAGTCACTTTTGATAAGACTGGAGTGAAATTATTCTAGCTGATCTGTAGTCTTCCATAGAGACAAGCCACCCTCCCTGATCCACCATCCGATCACATGGGGCTTTAACAGCACCTCTTGATGCCAATAGTTCCAGACAATTTTAGTTGGTTTGTCTGACAATTTTTTTAACTCATCTCTGCAATAGCTCAAGCTTTATAATGGCTACTTACATGCACAAAATTGGTATCTAGGAATCCTGTCTGCAATTGCATGGAGCAATGCATTTAGATACACAGATAACTGACACAACACCATGCCAGGGGGCTTGTTCAGCTGGATGACAAGGTCCTCTGTTTCTAGCTGAGGAGTTGCACAGCATCTTATAATCATTGTGTTGCCCTGGGAGCAGCACGGTCATCTTGCAAGGTGTGGTGTCTCGCACAAGATTGGTCAACACAAAAGCCACAGGAAAGTCAATGTCATAGTGCAAAAGTGATGCTTACCCGAGATCTCAGAAGCAGCTTAGACCTCATTTGCTGCAGTTGTCAAGATGCAAATCCAGTGCTCCATCCAGTGGAAACCCATGGACTGAGGTGTCTAGAGGGTGTAGATTATTAGAGCAATAAAAATAGAAATTTGATAGGATGGCTAGTCCAGAGAAATACCCACCATCCTCCTGCCTTCCTGAAATAATTTCTACTGCTTAATGGGTGCATCTCAAGTTCTTCAGGTGCTTTTGTTTATTTTTCTTTATCTTTCTTGATTTCTTAGATGTTCTTCCTGATGGCCATATCAAGAACTTAGCTGGGGAATGGCACATACTTTATTTCTCAGTGGATATTGAGTTTTTACCCACAGTTCCTGGGCTTCCTAAGGCTCCTGAGAAGATTCCTCTAATACCTTTTGGTACCTCAGAGAAGGTGGGACAGCAGAGTGCCATGACGACAACTGCTGGATAAGCACCCACATGTGTTTGCACTGCGATTAGCAAGCAAAACTGAAGACTACACAGAAAGCACTGAGAGTCCTTTGTAATAGTAGCACTTATGTATTTGTTCCTGGTGCCTGGGAGCCTGCTTCTGGAAAAGATACAGGGATCCTGTCTGCTGAGCACTGTACATGGGAGATCTTTATTCAGGTTAGCGCCATCTCAGTTTTGTTAGAACTTTCAGTCAAAGATGTGATTACAACTCATATAGAGATATGGAAAACAGATAGCTTAGATACTATACATAGTCTTGGTAGCATGCAAACCAATCCATTTACAAAATCTAGCATAAAGAATGACACCAGATATTTGAGGAATAAGGTCCATAACTCTGTGCTGCTAAAACTAATCTGTGAGCAGGTCTTGCATACAGTAGATTAAAGCTTTTTTATGTGTATTTGTAGAAAACACTGTCATACCCTGGACTGCAATGAAGGCAGCACAGTAAATTCAGTAGTAGCACTTACAGTAAATACTGTCATGATGCACCCAAAGGACAAAAAAAGTGGAAATCAAATTACTCTAATGGCATGAAATTTAAAGACAAAAACCTCAACAAGCCACAAATCCCACAAACCTCTATCTTCAGGATGAAGAGGAGACTATTAATCATAAACACTGATCTAACTCCCCACTCAAAGTAAGGCCAATGTTGTTGCTCAGCTGTTTGTCAGGTTTTGAAGATGTCCAGGTATGCAGACACCACAATCTCTCTGGGAAATAGGTTTCAGTGTTCTGTGAGGGAATTTTTCTTCTATCTGAAATTTCTCTCGTTGCAACTTCTGTTTGCTGCCTTTTGGCCTTTTCTGGCACCTCTGAGAAGTGTCTGGCTCTATCCCCTTTATAACCACCCCCTATGGAGCTGAAGTAAGCAATTAGATCTTCTCTTAGCCTTTTTCTCTCCAGGTTAAAAAATTCCTTTTATTTAACCTCTCCTTGTGCATCATGCGCTCCAGCTCCCTAACCATCCTGGTGGCTCCCTGTTTGACTAGTTCTAATGTCTTGATCTTACTGAGGGGCATCAAATTGAACACATCACTTTGTGGGATTACACTTGTGCCTGAGGGATAGGAATAATCACACCTGTTGACTTGCATGAAGCAGTTATTAACACAACCCAGTATGTGGTTATGATTTGTTGCCCAAAGAGTGTCCCTTATGTCAAATACACCACCTAGGATCTTTTCCTTCCTGCAGAATCCCATTAAATGTGTACCAATGGGAGAGAAAAAGGAAGAACAGAGAAATAAAAGATTTTTTTGGAAGTATGGTTTCCTCTAATGTCACAAAGGCAGTGCTGGAAAAGAGAGGAGGGTGCACTTCAGAAAGCATCAGATTTAATCTCTACACAGAAGCATGTTATCTCTGTTTGCAAATGTGGGCTTTAAAAAATAGCAAATATTAAATCACTTGACTTTCCCAAAGTCACAAAAGAAAATTATCAAACTTAGAGTCCCAGTTACCTTATTCAGCTCTCAGTTTAGACTACAAAGTCACCCTTCATTTGAAAGTAATTCAGGTCAGGCTATTTGAAATGTTTCTGTGACTGTTTTTCCTTATTGTCCCACTCCTGAAATGTTGCTACAAATACTTTTAGCTTGAAACCTAAAAACACATCAACAGCCATGAAAGCCTTTCTTCTGAAAAAAAGTGTTTCATTTTCTTTCAGGTTATTTGGGTTTTTTTTCCCTTTGGTAGGCATTCAGCCATTTTTACTAGGTCTCTTCTTGCCACCTTAAATTAAATTCATAAAAATGTCAGAGCACAAGTGATCAAAATTATTTTCTCATCCACACTGTGGTTCAGTTGGCAGTTTTTCCCCATAAGATGCTATTAGAACCCGACTACTGACAATAAATTTATTACTTGTAGAGCTCCAAATGTGCAATATCTTTTCCTTCACTTTCCTGACTTAATGCTTACAACTTTTTTCTTTTCTGGGAAAATACTGCTACACACAAAGCACTTTTCTCCATTTAGAAGAATTTCTGTGAACCCTACCATAAAAGGGTCATGTAAGGTAAGGCTTCAAGGTGAAAAGTCAGATCGAATCCATAGTAAAAAGGAGCGAGGATCATATTTAAGAAAAATAGTCTGCTTCCCCTTCCTTCTTCTTCAGTGTTGGATTTATATTGAGTTTGTAGCAACTGAAGTTTGTTGTCATGGCCCTGCAACTTGCTGTGGTATGAAAACAACAGCCATATAGCCCTCAGCCTACCAGCGTAAGTATGAAGTGTAGAGGTATTAATATGGAAAAAAAAATGGTTTAGCATACACTATTTTGTGTTTTACAAGAATCATTGTATTCTGAAAGCAAGGCTACAACAGTGCTTCCAACACAAGTCTATTCCAACACAAGTTTATTACAAGTCTCATGATGTTTGGTGTTTTTCCTTAAAACGCCAACTCCTGGAGACATCTCATTACCTGTGATTCTCAGCTTTCACTGAAAAGCCATGCTTTTAGCTCTTGTGGTTGCAGAGAAAAACATGCAAGTCTAAGCCCTAAAGATCTAAAAATTAGAAGGCAAAGATAAATCTAAATATTTTTTTAATTCCAGTTTTTAATTTAGACTTAACTGTCTTTGAGTCTGACCCAGAACTTCTGAGTGTTTCAAGCTGACAGTCAATCTCTTGTAATGTTCATGGGTTAAAAGAAAATAAAAATAATTTAAATACATTTTATATATATAAAATTATGTCTAGTTAAAACTGTAACTACAAAACACAGATTTTTAGATCTTTATGTTTGTGGCTCTAGATTTAAGTCCTACACTTTTGACTTCAAAGGTTGAAGCCTCCACAAAACCAGAGCAGGGTGTTCATGTGGTCAATGTAAATTTAGGCCCTGGTGTATTTGTGTATCTGAGACTAAAACATACAAAAATATTAGCAGAATATTGCATAAGATTGTTTTGATAATATGAGCCTAATCTGTTTTCAGCACATTTTTAAAATAGGAAAATTCTAAAGTCGGACATCACAATAGGAAAATATTTTAATTTTGGCTGTGTGTGCAGAGCTGTGTTGGAATGACAAAGGAATGGGTGGGCAGAGGGGATGGGTATAATAGATTCACTTGGAGGATATTTTGAAATGTTTTCATTCATTTTCTGTGAAAAGTGGTTAGGATTATTTGTGATAATGACAAGGTTTACACAAAAAAAAAATAGTCCTGTTCCTGCAGGACTCATTTTCTGTTCTCCAATGGAATGAATGAAGCCAATACCATGTGCCCAAGGTGGCTTGTCATGTGGCAGGAATGGCAACCAACAGGAAACACAGAAAAGCACACAGCCTGTGAGTGATTAATATACAGGGACGTACTTGTCTTCAAATACAAAAATAGTTTGGGAAAAACTTTTTATTGGAAAATTCATAAATTACTATAGTGTGTTATTATTTCAACATTTATTCATCTGTACATGTTTATATTTTACCAATCAATATTTAACTCAGCTCATGATCCCACCACATTCTATTTATACTTACATATCTGAATCAGATAAAGTTTTTACAACTGTGTGGTAAATTCCAGTCGTGCAGTTCTGATTTTTTTGTGATTTGCTTGAAGAAATAAGCAAATGAGGCAGATGAACTGAAATAAAAAAAAAAAAAAAAGTCTAAGAACAATTTCTTGCTAGAAAATGAGTAATTCAAATATTGGAATAGAATTGGCTCCAAACAAAATGTACTTCTTTTCTACTAGGGTTTTCCTATCAATATAATTATAGCTTGTTTTTAAAATTGGAGTTGTAGTGTAGTCAATGCCAAACCAAGCAGAGCTGGCTTCAGGGTTTTGATCACTTTCTCTGGCCCACACAAAGGCCTGCCTACTGTGTTTATTGCAATAGCTCCTCAGGGTGAGTCAGAAATACTGTGTTTGTTGTGCTGGTCATTAAGTTTCAAAAACATCCATTAGAAAGCAAGCTTCTGCTTCCTGCCACCCCCTCTACCTTCTCCCCCATGAGTTTTGCATCTTAAGTAAAATGGTCAAGGGAAAAACTGTAGGAGAAAACCTTGGTTTATATATAGAGTCATAGAACAGTGTGTGTTGAAAGGGGCCTTCAAAGGTCATCTAGTCCAAGCCCCTTCAATGAGCAGAGACATCTTCCACTAGATCAAGTTGCCCAGAACCACATCCAGCCTGGCTTTGAATGTCCCCAGGGACAGTGCATCTACCATCTCTCTGGGCAACCTATGCCAGTATTTTGCCGCCCTCATTGTAAAAGATTTCAATGTGTCTGTATTTATATATGCTTCAGAAAAGGTATATGGTGTTTCTTTATCCCCTGCCTTCTCTTATATACAATGCCGTTGAACAATATGATAAGGATACCAGCACCGCTGACTGCTGGTGCCAAAGAAGATGCGCTGTGTGCTGGGCTGTAACCACAGTTCTGTTTGTGCTGGTCAGGCCAACTCCTGAAGTGATAACAGACAAAATCTTTTACTATTATCTATTAGGTGGGACCAGGAGGAAGCTTTTTCTCACGCTGGGATTCAACCTCGGATCATCCTGGTACTCCCTCATAGCGGCTCAGGGGCTCCAGCCCCCGAAAGGCCTTTTCGAAGTCTGGCCTTCAGGCTCTGCATGGAGCATGGCTTGACCACTCCAGGTCAAATTCTTAAACAGCCACTTGCATCCAGGTGCAAAAATTGCTTCTCTATTTCTCTGCTGTTTCTGTCTCTGTCTATTGCTTCCCTGTGTCTCTGCTTTCCATTTCACCTTACCTGGTTTTGCACTCTTTACATATTAACATACTGGGTTTTGTTCTATTAAATTAAACTTCTCAACTTTATTTCCAAGCAGTTAATCCCATTAAGTTTTTTATTGGATTTGAAATGGATTTGTCAAGGAAACAGTATTGCTGCAACTTATGAATGCACTACAGCACCTTCAGAAGACAACTTTGAGTTTGGAGCAGGAAATGTTAAATGGAAATTTAGAGAGAATTGGGAAGATTTATTTTCCACTACTGCAAGACTTTAAGACTGAAAAATAGATTATTCCTTTTCTCCTTGTGTCCAAGAGACAGTGCTATAATTTTTTAATAAAGATCATATAGCCTTGGAAAGCCATTTAACAAACTTCCTTGGGATATTACAGTGGAAGCAAAGTTTGTCTATGAAAAATTCTTAAATGTGGAAAATAATTTTAAATTTTGGACAAGCCGTGGCTCACTTATTTGATTTTTTTATGAAGTTACAAAATAGATGTTGTCCCCAAATACCCTGATCTGCAATGATTAAAACTCAGTCTTTTGTGGAGGCCTGACACAAATCCTTTGCCTCATAGCTTAATGATTTATTTTGCTTGGAAGGTAGCTGTGGTCCTGAACTTGTCCCTGTTTAAGTCCAAATGACTTCCATGGGAGCTGGTTTGGGCCCTGCAGTTTGTGTGTGATATAATAATTAAATCTGCTTTGTATAACCTGTGTTGGGTCTGGTGAACAGCAGGGCAAGGGCACATGAGTGCAATGTGAAATGCATTTTTATTCACAGATATGGTAGCTGGAAGATGCTTTGAGGTATATCTCAATCCCATCACATGCTGCTAGAGAACCGTAAGGCCAGGTAGAAAGCAGCCTGGCCACTCCTGGGCAAATGCTTCTCATTTCCACCAATATGGGTAGAAATCCCTCATGGGGGAGCTGTGTGTGGGGTGGCTGCTGGGGAGGGCAGGAGAGAGGAGAGGGGGCAGTGATTCAGAATGCCAACTGGAAGCCCCAGTAGTGATGTGACTGCAGAGCAGAGCAGATTCCAGCTGGGCGGGCACACAGAGAGTGGGGAGAGACCTGTGAGGACCCTACATGTGATCCAGGCACTTTTTAAGGGACCTTCAGCGTGGATCCAAATTCCGAGTTGTCCTGATCCCCTCCACGGACTCCAGAAGGTCTGCATGCAATGCGCTGATTTACTGTCAGTAATGCGTTTCTCCATTCCCTATCCCTTGGGCTGGATTATGTCATCATGCCAGGGCATTAGCCTAGGGCTTGTGCATCTAAGTTTATTTTGTTTTGGGTTTTCTTCTCTTCTAATATTACAGTTTTGACTCTAGTTTATAAATACTCCATTTAAGGAGCTATTTAGCAGTAACAACATTCCTGAGTTCAATCCAAAATTGAGCTAATTATGGCTCCCCTTCAAAAATCTATCTCCACTCCCCCTTCCATGGCCTTCTCTCCCCTGTGGTCAAAGAAATTGAAGATAATAAAGTGCAAAAACCTCCTACCTAAATAAACAGATGAATTAATTGGATACACTGTCCCCTACAGATTAGTAAATCCCAATCTTGCAATCCTTATTTATGTGAGTCATCCTGCTGAGCGGCAATGTTTGTGTAAGTAATACCCTGATTTTTAAGAATTAAATTCAAGACCCAGAAAAAGAGAGGAGGGGTTTTTTTCAGCATCTTCCCTAAATGGCAAATGGAAAAGTGGCAAGTTTTAGCTACTCATTAGCTAATTAAAGCAACTGGTGATAAAAATACTACAGAAAGTTCCTCCTCTTGCGACTACATAACTGTGGCATTAATTTTTCACTTCTAAATCCAAGAAAAAGCATGTCTTACAGTATCCTTGGAAAAAAGCCTTCTCTGTTTATAGGCAGTGCAGTTCCACATTCTTGGTATATGGAACACCAAATGTCCTGGGATAGCCAGCATTCTGGCAGAGATCCATGCATCTTATTATATGGTAGGAGAGCCAAATTTCCTCCTGCACAGTATGTCTATAAATAAAGTGCTTCTTCCACAAGCAATTAGATGGAAGTATTTTTCTAACCAGTGTGCAAATACAGATTTTGTTTCTTGCTGCAAGTAATAGCCAATTTGTGATACTAGTTTAAGGTCAGAATTATTTTAATGATGATATTAAAGTGCTTTCTTCCTGGCTTCCAAGAGGATGTAAAAAAGAAAATACAGTGAAAATTTTCCCTTAAATGACATCTCTTAACTTGTAAAAGATCTGGCATAAAAAAGGCATCCTTCAACTGTTTCTATGATTAAAGTGTTATATGTATGTCTCAGTAGGAATTTAGAATTCCTTGTTAAGGATTGCCACTCCAGCCTTGAGAATGTGTTTGCAGTCAGCCTGTAACTTCTTTGGGGTATTTGTGCAGTTTATTTGCACAGCACCTAACAAAATAATCTCATAATTTTTGCTGTTGTCTCTAGGGGTACTAGAAAAGAAGTTAATATTTTGTGATTCTTAATCTAAAATCTGGATATCATCAGCAAACTGTCATTGAGCTGTTCTTATCTGTCAGTCTTATTCAGAGCACATGGCTGTATATTTATGGGATTGACTAATAAGGTTGCTGAAGTAATGTGTGGAAAAGGTTAGGACATCTTCCTCTGGTTGCTTTGGTTGCTTAAATTTACTGTAACAATAAGTCTTAGAAGGTGTCTCTGCTTTTCATTCAGACTGGTATTGTGCCACATCACCCATTCCATGAGTGAGTACCAAAAGGAAACTAGAGAGGCACCATCCCATTGAACTTCACATATTGATAAAATTAGAACAGTCAAACATGCAAAGTCTGCCTTATGTGACTTTGGTTTATTAAACATGGAATGGCTTAAAGACCACCAGGAGACAAGAGTTTTCTTCTGTTCCTTCTGAATCTGCAGTCATCATCTAAAGTCGTTAAATAATGTATTTGCAACTTCTTTGGCTTCTTCCTGTACCTTAGTTTTTCAAAGGACAAATATATATATATAATTTTTTTTGAGAATTAATAATTTCAAGCTACCTTTTTTTGTTTTCTTTCCTGTAACAAAATTTGCGCATCTTTTCTCTTCAACATCCTTTCTGCTCAATTATGAAAGCTCTTTGCATACAAATAATATCTCCCATACAAAACTATTTTGAGAAGTAAATGCTTTCTGCAGTGGCATCCGATGTGGTAAGAAAGATGAAGAAGGTACAATATTTAATCAGAACCAGATTGTCCCTGCCACGCCCCTTTCCAAGATTCCTCACATTACAACTTAGAGGCTAGAACTTTGTAAAAATGCTGACTGTATTACTGAACAGTGGAAGGAATTAATATTTTTCTTGTGATTACTTTTTAAGGCAAACCAGTATTTTATCATGAGTTTTGGTCTAATGTGTGTGTGATATTCTCTCTGCAGCTTTGTCTGTGCCTCCTACTTTGAATGACCGCCAGAAAGGTGTCATACATAGATGTAGGTAGGGCCATCTTTTCTTAAGACAAAGTATGTTCCTAAATAATAAATGATCCTGGCATGTTGTTTATTACCGGCAGTTAATGATCTGTTTATTAGTTAAAGTCTGTGGCTGTTAACACTCTAACAAATCAGTTCACTCTGCTAAACATCAATTTTGAGTACATTATTGGTATTTACAATAGAACAAACTAAAACTGTTGCAGACAGTTGATTTTATTACTATGGGAGAATTGTACAATAGAAGGCAAAGACATTCAATAGGATATTGGTATTCTTGAACAGAAAAATAATTTATGTTACATTTGTTTGTATTGGTTAACAACTTGCTTTTATCCACAGTGAACGTATATTCTCCTTTCAAATGTCTTTCAAGCAGGCTCACTTTGAAGTCCTACGTGCTGTCATTTACATGTTTTTAAGAGTGTATGGATTACTTATGTTTATGTGTGTATAGTTTGGAACTAAAAAAAAATAGTGGGCTTAAAAATTAACTTCTAGAAGGTGTGTGGGATGAATAGCTTGCTAAAAAAAAAAGAAGCTCAGAGACCATACAGTGCTAACACTGCTTGTTTGCCTAAGCAATTGGCACTCTATCAACTGGTTTTCCAGACTAGTTGCAGCTACTGGGAGTTACAGGCAGAGACAGTGCTTGAAGATTCTGGAGCTGGCTCTGCATTAAGCCATGCTTCACTTACATTATGTTAAAATCCCACAAGTGTCTTCAACAAAATAAAGTTCCAAATGGAAGACCCGGAATATTAGGTGATCTTGATGAGAATACTTGGTCTTGAGTGGAATGGTGCTCTACAAGGTTTTGTCTCTGCCTAGTCCCAAACCATAAAATACATGTATTGCAATTTCGCATCTGATCAGGAAACAAAGCTGTAAAAGTAGGTTCACTCCTAGGGCTCAAGTAATGGTAATAAGTCTGGCAAGGCTGGATAAATAGGTGTGAGAATTACATTCCAACCCACAAATTCAGGAGTTCAGATCTGTTCTTTCAATTTTGGCCCACTTCTCGTAAAAGGTAGCTCTGATACTTTCAGTATTTAGAAATAATCCACTGATACATTAGCAAAAAGCAATCCCCAAAAGCTTTTCTTTAAAATGTATCAAAAATACTTTTTCTCAATCTGCTTAACAGCTAAAACATACTTGGGTCTTTTCTATGTTGGGTTAATTGAATTTATGCAAATCCATATGTGGGACCAGTATAATTTCTCTGTTCTAAAATGGCTTATTGCGATTTAATTTGAGTCTTTCTTAATTGAGTTGAACTGGGATACAATAAACATAATTAAAAAATCAGTGGTTCATAGCACTCAGCTAGTCTGAAGGCTATCTCAAAATAATATTTTAAATTGAATCACATTGACTTCCTATTGATAATCTGCAGTTTTGCTGAGGTAGAACCAGTTACTGGAAAATGTGTTGTGCCACCACAACCATAGCTGTAGTCTTAAAGGTCAATACAAAAAAAACATTTAGTAACAAAAGTGACACTTTGGACCCTGAACCGCAGGATGTATAGCAGAGCTTTCTGTAATGGTATTAAAGTGTTTGGCTCTTTTCGTGTTTGCCAACCAATTTACTGCCCTGTTGAAGGAAGAATACGAGGACCTGTGGTTTGCACCCAGTGCAAACAACAAGATAATTTCCTTTAGAGAAAGTACTGCTTTCTTGAGAGTTTTAATTACTCCAGAGGTCCTGTGGTTTTCATCTATCCCTGTAATTAACCAGTTATCCCACAGGAAGGTATTTGCAATGTAATCTGAATTAAAACCCAAATCAACTCCTGTTAAAACCAAAGGTGCTGAAGATTTGATGAAATTATGCTGCTGTCCGTTTGGTGCCGGTGTAGCTTGTTTAGAGGCTTGAGCTTCTTCCCCATGAAACATCCCTGTCACACAGGGCTTGTCCAAACTTTTTCAGGGCAATCCTAGAGAATGGACTGACAACTGAGAGAAAGGAGGTGTTCTCAGCTCTCACCTTTGCTAGGCAGTGGCACAAACTTCCCCACTTGCCTCTGGGAGCACTGAATCACACTTAAATCTTGCAAAGCATGGCAAGTTTATAGACCAGTGATACGGAGGTGATCATAGCTAAAGTCACGTTGCTCGCTGCAGCCCATGAGGATTACTGACTGCATCTGAAACTGCATTTCTCCAGTTGACATTCTGAATCACTTAATTCATAGGGTGTATTATAAGCACAGCATGATTACCCAAAGTCAGAATCATCCAAGGAAGAAGTCTGTGGTGGTTGCTTTTTAAGCTGATTGTTAGTGCTGTAAATTTGAATGCACTGATGCTTGCTTCTTGCCTGGAATGTAATGATCTCTTCTCTATGTGTGTTTATCTGTGTTTATATATTAAAGTCCTGTGTTGGATGGCATGAATGTTAAATGTGTTTTTCTTCCCTGACCTGAGCAGCTTTTACTGCCCCTTAGTCTACCCTGTTTATACAGTGTCACATAGCAATGAGTGTTTTTAATAGAAAAACCTCAGAGTTGTTTCTGGTAGTACATATGTTTTCTTATCAGTGTTTATATCACTATGCAACATGCAGCCTAGTGCCAAAACAATAGGCTCTTCCTGTACTTTTATTTTCCTTCAAGCTGTAAGAGCATAGCTCCATTTAAATCCCACTAAACGACAAAATGACATATCAGAGAAAAACATGTGTTTTACCAGTCAGGCTTGGGAGTGTTTGAAATCAGCCCTCAGTTTCAAGTGATAGGTAGACAGCAGCCAGGAGAGGAGAGCAAAGGGAGGGTAAGAGGGGAGCTATATAGGCTGGAGGGGTCACAGTGACTTGAGCAATCCACAGGATGAGGAAATATGGCTCTTTATGTTTATGAATAGCATCTTTATTATGGCAGTCACACTAAGCACAGAATTGCTCCATATTCAGTAAACAGGCAGAAAATTCAACTGCATGTTCAGAATGAATAGTTTTATATTTGTAACTGCTAGGTTTTATCTTTTTGATTTTCACAGAGGAATGACACCAGTTCACCCAAGAGTAATTTCAGAATAAATGCATAGGTGGAATTGCTGTATGTAGATCAACTCCTGTGTTGCCTGAGAAATGTGAATGCTTTGCTTTTCCTCCTTAAGATACCTTCTTTAGGACTTCACAACATGCAACACAACTAAGTGTGGTATGCAGTCCAGAAAATTTAAGACACAATCTAAAGACTGTCCATATATCACTTCCTCTTCGACAGCAGAGCAAGCAAATGGCATGCTAAACTAATGTTTGTATTAACCACAGCTAGTTCTGAAGTCAAGGCATTCTGTGCACAAGAAAGTAAAATTTCTTTTAATATAGCTCTTTTGAGAGCTTGATATTCATGTTTAAATCATCTTAGAATTAAGGATACAGTTGCTGGGGCCAGAGTATAGACTAGGGAATATTTGTACAAAATATTTGAAGTTATTCTTTGGTTTCCCTGGATCCTGATGTTTCAACATGGGCCAGTCTCCTTTTGCTGAATTAGGGCAGGCTGAGGTTAGGAAAACCTGAAATTAGTGAGATTTAAGCTCTAATTGCTAGACTAAAACATTAGTTGTCTGGTGACTGATGCCTTAAGAGGTCTTCATAAAGAAAATATTTTACAATCAAAGGAAACCAAAACAGTGCACTACCTCCCTTGTACAGATTGAGAATATATATCCATATATTGGAAATTTTTGGTGGTTACAAAGGTTGAGAAAGTTCCTCCAAGCATTTTGAAGTTTCATCTAATGTGTATTATGAAACGTATATACACTGGAACTTCACATGAGACCTATCATGGCTTTTGTAGTGCCTTAAGGTATGCAAGCCTTTCAGATAGATGCCCATATTAGCAATGCAAACAGGAAGACATTGCTGTCACCAACTCCTGTTTCAAATCTGTCTTCATGCTGTGTTCAAATTTTCTAACCACATGAAGTTCAAAGGTCTGGAGCATCAAAGCTTAAGTAGGGACCATTACTGTGACAGCTGTTACTGGGCTAAAAGTTGGAGTTCTGAAAAGATCTGGAGTCTCAGGAAAGACCTTTGCTACTAAATTGCATACCTTTCCTTATCTTGAGGTTGCTTCTGAACATGAAGTGGTAAAACTCCACAGCTCACTTTAAGGTAAGCCTGCTCAGTGAAACTATGGGCTTGGTTTAGGTGAATGCAGTAAGGTAGGGTATAGGTCTGCAATTCACTGTCTTCTTCAAGCTCATGGTATGTGTGATGTGGTGGCTGAATAGCTTTTAGTACTTCAAAGTACTCTCAGTACAAAAAGCTTTTACATGTGCAGATTTAGTGTAGACTAAGAGTGCTCTATAATTCGCATTCTCTGTTCGCTACGTTTCTTGGTTAGATCTGTTCCAAGAGCCCTGTGCCCACTGGATTTTCTCAGCGTGGTAGCTAATACATATTTAACACCCTGACGTTAAAGCGGAGTGAAGAATTGGTCCAAGAAATGCATATATAAACCCATCAAAGTTTTGAGTATATTTAATCCTCAAATCCATTGTATTGATGTATCCACTGTAAGAGTCAAAATGGGAAAAGAGTCATCATTCCCTTTCTCTGAGAATACTTTACCAATGGCAAAAAGTCATGTAACAATGCCATTAGACATTGGACATAGGGTTGGATGGAGGGTTGGGCTACATGGTCTACTGGGAAGTGTCTCTGCGCATGGCAGGGGGGTTTGAACTAGATGATATTAAGGTCCTTTCCAACCCTAACGATTCTGTGATTCACCTTGCTCCCAAAAGCATGCTATGTCATGTCAGCACATAAACAAAGAGTATATCATTGATAAAATTTCTGAAAAAGGAACTATCCCTGACTTTTGGCTGCTCTATCATGTTCTCCACTCAGTTCCTGGTCCAGAATTATATCTAACTGTGCACCACACTGACCTCCTGAAACAGGCATCAGGCCCAGACCATGATCTTGCATATCTTACTAGAACTTTGGAACAAATCCATCAAGAAAACTTGGAATTTGCATTATCATAAAAGCATAGAGTTCCCTTCCAAATCAAAATGTTGAAGACTGGATTGCATGAAAGCAATGCATAATTAGAAAGAAAGAAAGATGAAATCAAAGGGCAAAGTGTCTTATGTTGAAGACGGCTGCAAATGGATAAAAACTGGTATAATATTTCTGATTCATGGGAGTAGATGAAACATTTGTTTCCCCAAAATGCTATATAATGCCAAATTGTAAAAATTCCTTCTCATTAAATGAGATTAAAAGCATAAAAAGTGTAAGACACAATTTATCAACTGTAGGTGAACATATGTTGCAGGACTTTCAAAATCTAGTTCTGAATTGGGAATAGTTAGTTAGGAAAAGAGTAGCCCTAATTAATCTAGACTTCAAGATATTAACACATAATTTTAAGACTTTCAGAAAGATATCAGAACTCTTAAATAAATTAAAATGGCTTTAGAAAGAGTAACATGAAACAAATCCAAGCTTTATAATATGATATAAACGTAACTTATAACTTCTGTCCTCTAGTGATTTGTGTCTTGTGTTCAATTTCACAAATGACCTTTATTGCAAATAGGCTGTTTTTTCCCCATAATACATAAATTAGAACTCAAATGGGAATACAGTTGACTGACCCTGGTGTGATTTAGTCTAGAAACCTAGATCAAGGTTGAGAGCATTAATAGGTAAGCATAATAATTCTTCCACCTCGGTTGCACTGGTGATCCTCTTTTATATGTGTAATGTAACCACTGGTCACTGAAACTGATTATAGCAATATTATTTATTTCATTAGCTCAAAATATCATCTAACCAAGGTAGTAATTTCATAATACCTTCTGGCATATTTGCCTTGCTTTCTTCAAATTTATTACCCTTCATTATATATTTCTTTACTATCTTTTTTTTTTTTTTTACTTTTGAGCTTCATTTTTAATATCATTTCCTGTTTTGTTTTGTTTTGTTTTTATTAAACCTTCACGATACGTATCTGACACCCTTCACTCAAAAAAAGGCTATTAGGTTTCAGTTACATGGTTTTGGGGAACAATAACACAGCTTTTAGCTGGAAGTTCCATCTCTCTTGCTTCAGTTCCAATTCAAAATCACTGGCAATTATGAAGCAGGCTTCCATAGGTGTGGGACTGGGCCCCAGTTCTACTTTCAGTAGAGTAAAAACTGTTAGATTATACTATAGTGATATTCGCCAAGTCTAAAGCTCCTAAAAAAAAGGCCATGGAAATTTCAAAAACACATCATGGGTGTGTTACAGAAAACAATGCAATAGCTGGTTTTTGTACAGTTGACTTATTTATTTTCAAAGCTGACTTTGTTGCTCTAATTCCCCAGAAAAGCCCTTTGAGGCTCTTTGCATTACAAATAAAGAGCTACTTTGGGCATAAACTCCCAGGGCCTTTTCAGAGAAAGGAGAAGTTCTGGTGGCATTAAGTATGTACAGTTTATACTATAAAGAAGAGCTTTAGCCAATGTAATAATACTTGTGTAGAATGATCACTGCTGACCACACACAATTTCTGTTGACTCAGTTTGTAGCTGTGTGTGCTCAGGATCTCTTGTGGTTTAAAATCCTGTATGCTACATGATGATCCAAAAAGCTTAGTTCAGACATTGGAAAAAGGCAAATCAACAACAGAGGTTTTAGTCTGGTTTATGTTTGTCAATCAGGAAAGCTGTGTTTTGCCTATTTATTTAATTCTTTTATTACTGTACTTATTATAAACCCTGGTATGCAAAGAGGTTTAACAACATAATGATCCCTGAAATGAGCACAGCCTATGCACGTTACATGTAGGGATTAAACACACATCTATGTCTACCTATGCACTGTTATATGCGACTATGTATAAAAAAGATAATTAGAATTACTCACCCTTACAAAGCAACACTGAAGTACGAAAAGGTTACAGTGGAGCCACCTTGTCTTGAAAGCTTATAAGCACACTGCTGCAGTATGGCTCAAATTGCAGGAGAAATTTTGGCCGTTGCCTATACTGGGATAGAGCCACTTCTAAAACATGGGTCCATCATGTATATCCAGCAGACTGCTGCTGTGGCAGCCTCTACAACACATCCCTTAGCATGAAACTTTTTTTTAATGTAAATGTCCAGATCATCCCATTTTACTGAGCTTAAACAGATTTGATCGCAGTATCTTTGAGTAAAGTATCTCACTCAAACTGCGTTTGATGGAAAGCAAAAATACCAAGCAGCAGGGCTTCCTCCTGTTGATTCCTGCAATTGCAGTCAAGGACCCAATGTCTTCCCACTGTCCCCTTGAAAAGATGCATTATTTTAAAAAGATTCCTCTTTGCAATGATCTGCACAGAGGTAGATTCCTCTGTTCAGAGGAAAAGTCTTCTTCCTGATGTATCACTGTTATATCTCTGTGTTTGCCAAGTATGCTGCTTATTGGCATGCATATGAAACCTGCAAAAAAACCCCTCTTTTGCCTCTGTTCTCATTCATGGAAATCTTTAAGAGATTATACTTTTCTCATCAGACTGTGTCACATCAGACAGAATCCATATCAGCCTTTGAATCACTATAGCATTTGAATTGTCTATAACATAATCTTACAATTCTGAAAAAAAAAATCATGTTCGATCACTAACAAAAGTGGTAGTATATCTTGAGAAACCTGTGTATGACAAACTGACATATACAATAAATAAGAATGTTACTACAGTAACAGATTGAAATTATATAGCTCATTTAAGCCTTTTTCCAACTTCAGTTTAGTCCCAGCTGAAGCACACAGGAAATAAACACATTGAGCTGTCTGGCACCAGGCAACATTCCAGGTCCTGTTCTGTCTAGCACCAGGCTAGGCTTATCCACCCAATCAACTTTAGGAGGTTTATTTATGTAAGACAGATATATTATTAATAAATGGATTTATTCAGTAGCTGGATGAATTTATACTGTACAAAATAATTTTAGTTTAAGTAGACCTAAAACTGAGTGACTCCACTACTTTTATGGGCTCTATCCTGAAGCTCTTAGCAAGTTCTATTCTGCTCTTCAGAAGAATAATAAAAAAGAAAAAGCCACTAATTGAAGTCAACGGGATGTTTCGTGGAGTATAAACTGCAAAGATTTGGGAACTGGGGAAGCACAAGCTAGTTTCTAGCGAACATGCAGTTAGCTAAGTGGCCATTCAAATGGTTATGGCATGCTTATACACATTTTATGCAATATTCCTTATATAACAGTCTGGCTTAATTTTTACAGACCAAGATAGTCTGTAAAAGAGAAACTGGTACAATTCAGAAGGCATATATGGTTTTTCTTTATCACACCTATTTGTACTTTAGACAGATTTTGTTCTAAGACATTAATTTGACATGCAACTCAGGTCTGTGCCCCGCTGAAGTCTGTTTCCACTGATTTGTCTGTTGTTTTTGAGAAAACAAGACAGAGAATACTCTTTAGTGCTCTAGTTTATCCATTTCAATCAGATAGAGTGGCACATTCTCACCTCATTTGCAGTTTTTAATTCCAATTCGACGTTGCTTTTGAAATGTCCCTTCCCTTTTTCCCCTCTATGCTGCCACTTGAAAGTTGAAATGCAGCAAGAATGTAATGTTAGGTGCCAGTTTTCTGAATTACAGGGTGACTGCTTTAGCTGATCCCAAAAAGCAAGTGTCTTTTTATACCGCATAAAAGCCTGAAATGTTTACATATCAAAAGGCTATAGGCCAATTTCTGTCAAAATTATACATGAAGTTAAGCAGTACAAGCAATTTATTTAAACACTAGTCATTGTAGAAAAATTCAAAACCATATGCTCCTTTAGCAGTTTTTCACAAATGCATTTGACCCATGACTTGGCAAGACATGCATGCTTCATAATTTACTCTAAATTTCAAATCCCCTTGACATTTAAATAAAAGATCTTCATTAATGAAGTTTATATGAATGAAAACTTTAGAAGCTGATATTGTTAGAGGGAAGCTGGGGGGGCAGAAAGAAAAAAGTCCCCTCGTTTCTGCCTCGTTTTCAAATGACTGACTTTCCTAATCAGTTCAAGATAAATTTATTCTGGGAACAAATTACCGTAATTTCGCATTGTATGGGGTTTTTTTTTGTTTTTGTTTTTTTTGTTTTGTGGTTTTTTTTTTTTGGCGGGGGGGTAGGGAAGAGAGGCGTGTGAAGCAATGATGTAATCAGTGTGAAACAAAGGTGGGGAATGCCGAATGCTGATAGCCAAACGCCGTTTCCGAGAGGGTTTCACAGCCGGGAGTGACCCACCAGAAAGCGGACGGAGCCCGGCTGTATTTCCGCAGCCCTGTCTGGGTCCCTCCTCACCGAGGCAGCCCAGGCAGGAAGGAGGCTTCTCGCCAGCTCCCGGCGGGAGGGCCCGGTAGCGGGGCCCCGGTGCCGCTCCCGCCATCAGGCCCGGCTGGGCATGCGGAGGGCTCCGCTTTCCCGGAATTATTCCTTAATACCGTAAAATCAAACCACCGGCCGGCTTCCCAACCATCGCATTTTCATAGTCTTGTGCATGGTGATTGCTGTGGATGAAATCGTGTTTGGATAATAATGTTGAAAATCAGTGCAGTGTTTACTGTATTTCACACTTAACAGCTTGTTCTGCCCGATGCTATGCTCCTCTTTAGATCTCTCTCTCAACCCATGCTGTGACCACCATCCAGTAACAAACAATTGCTTAGCAACACTATGCAGCACAATTTGCTTGTGTTTCATTTGTTATTACAATTTCATCCCGACATTGTGTGACAACTGATTGTTTGTTTGGCGCAATTTTACGTTTGCGAGGTTGAAGAGCGCGTGCGAAATGCGAACCTCCGAGAGCAGGTTTGGCCAAGCGGGTATCAGAACTGGGGGGATTCACGGCGAGATTACTAAGATTAAAACAAAACAAAAGAGAACTTCCCCATGGGGCTGACGATTAAGTTAAAAAAAAAAAAAATCTCTAAATTAGGAATACAGGGAAGCGCTACAGCGCGGTGGCTCATCCCTCAGCAGAGCCTTCCCGATCACACGATCCTGGCGGTATTTGCCCCGGCGGCCCCCCCGGGTTCCAACTCGTGTCCCGCTGTACTGCCTTCACCGGGAGAATCAGGTTGGGCGCAGAGAGTAAAACCCGGTGCAAGCGATGCTCGACACCAAAAGAGCTCTGCCTCGTCTGCGTGTATCCCCACTGCGGCTCTCAGCAGGAGAGGGATTTCAGCGGGTTTACTCGGTTCTCCGAGGGGCAGCAATTCGAGGGCAGAGTGTTCTCCCTCCGCCCTCCTCCCTCTCGCCTTCCGGGCCCAGCGAAGCCACGCAGAGAACCCCATCCTGTCCCGCCGCAGCCGAGCAGCGGCCCGGGCCGGGCAGGCAAGGCATAGCCCGCGAAGACCCCAAGGCAACCGTGGAGGGGATATTCTCCTCCTCGCCAGCTGGACATCCAGCCGTGCCGCTGCTCTCGGCACCCCCGTGCCTGGCCTTCCCGGGGGCTGAGGCCCTACCTGCCTGCAACCCGCCTCGCCGCCGGGGCCGCACAAGGCCGCCCGAGAAGTGCTACCGCACGTTGCAGCGGAGCTCCTGAGGACGTGAACGGGCATTCCGGCGGCGGGATTAAGCAGCGCACTGCTCTGCGCGCAGCCCGGGTAAACTGAACCCGGCGAATAACTCACTGGTGAACCCCCAACAATCCCGCCCCAAACTCCCCCGAAGCCCCAGCCCCAAACCAACAATAAAAAAAGTAAAGTCCTCAAAACAACAGAAAAATCCAAAACAGAAAAAACAAACAAACAAACAAACAAAAAAAACCAAAAACAACAAAAAAGAACCAAAAAAACCCGCAAAAAACCAAACCCCAAACCAACTCTGTCAAATAGTTTCACTTTGCATCAGAAAAATCTGTAAAATTTTCACGAAGCTCATGTCTAAATTTCAAAGGTGGAAAGCAATTATTCCGCAAATAAATTGAAGTAAAGGTAAAGGTGCTGTTAATTAATCACATTGCGACGTATCAAAAAGAGAGGCAGTTTTTTTGCTGGGTTTTTTTGTTGTTGTTTTTTGAGTGTTTTTTTTTTTTTACTTTTTTTGGGGGGAAGAGGGATAAGAGAGGGGGGATTGGTTTTGGGGTTTTTGTTTTGGTTTTGTTTTTTTTTTTTACCGTTTATACTGGTCTTTTTCTGGAAATAGGGGTTCGGTTCAGAACATTCTCAGATGCGGTTTTAAATCCTAGAACATCGAGGAAAGGAAGGATAAAGCGCGAGCAAGCGCTAACGAGGATATTCTTTGTTGAGGAAAAATAACGTGTTCCTCGTAAACGGACCCTAATGGCTTGTTTTCATTTCATGCGTACAATTTCCTACCTTCTTTGATGGAAGGTTGATGGGGTAAATAGTCTAATCTTATTCAGTTCACCTCCTGTGGATTCCCAGTGACAGTCGTGACAGACGAAGTATTCTGCAAATCACAAGAGCCAGCTACCAGGAGAGCCAAGCATCTTGATAGGAAGAGTTTTGGGGACATAAAACTGCTCCATTTTAAATTTACGGAACATGCAAAATATAAAGTTCTCCTTATCATTGCAACTCTAAGGGAGCCTTTGTTTGTTTGTTTGTTTGTGGATTTTTTTTTTTCCTAAGGAAAGGAAGAATTATTCCTCAAGAAGAAGTGAAAAAGGCACGGGAATGCGTGAGAAGTGAACCGGAATACCTATCAGACCCGGGGATTTTGGATGCCACTGGTCTTTAACATTTCCACATCTTGGCTAGTTTAAAAATAACAAGTGATACTTGTTTGGCTCTGAATCTCTAAAATAATACTAAAAAAAAAAAAAAAAAAAAAAAAGAAAGAAAAAAATCCCAGTGTACAACATTCATGTGTCCCGGTTCCTCCAGGTGATCTAGCAAAATAGGGAAAAGAAAAGGAAAATGGTTCATTTACTCAGTGAAGAGGATGTTGCTTCACTGCATAAAGCTTAAATCAGAGGAACGCATACTCCTCAGTGCTCTTTCAGTTCTCAGAGCCGGGAGACGCAAGATTCAAACCCAGCTACAGAAACACTTTCGGGGGAGGGGGGGTGGGGGGGTGATGGTGGTGGCGCATGGTTGTATCGCAGTTTATTATTTTTCTTCAAAGTGCTGCTTAACCGATTCGAAGCATAAATAATGATTCTGAGATTCAGACAGAGGAAATCGCACCCACTAATGTGAACTAACACGAGCAAAGTAGATGCATAATAGACAAGGCTAGGAGCTGCTAACCACTTCTGCACAATGGCATTAATAAGATTAACCTGGGCAATTAGCCGGTGCAGCAGAGATCAAGCCTAAATCTGGGGCCTTTCAAAAAAGCCCATTAATGGAAAGGATTACGTTAATTTCATTAATTCTCAATACACAGTGCCGGGCTCCTTTCACTCCTTTGTGTAACCCTCACCCCTTCCCCTCCAAAAAGGGGGAGAAAAAAAAAATCAAATCTGGTTTTGTTTGTCATCTGCATATTACCAGGAACTAAATCCAGGATGACGTCGCCTGGGTATAAAAAAGGGAAGAGGTTCAGATGGATTATACTCCGAGCAGCCCTCTGGGTTGAGATCAGTAAACAGGCGAGAGTTGAGGGGGGAAAGTTCCAGGGGTGGATCCTGCGCATAGACACACACACTCACGCGCGCACAGACACACACGCACACTCTGCCCGCAGGCTGCCCTCGCAAAAAGCTCCGCTCTTCTCGCTCCGATCCCTTCTTCAAATTTCTCCGAAAAGTTTCGATTTCGTGTCTCTCCAGCCTCCCCCCCACACCCCAGCCCCCTACCCCCGTCCTCCCGCCCCAGCCGGTCCCCTGCCCTGCCCCGCACGCCTTGGGGCATGCCTGTGAGCATGTTCAGCATCGACAATATCCTGGCGGCCAGACCCCGCTGCAAGGACTCGGTGCTGCTGCCCCCGAGCGCTGCTCCCGTCGTCTTCCCCGGCCTCCATGGGGACTCGCTCTACGGCAGTGCCTCCGACTACAGCGGATTTTACTCCCGAGCGGTGGCACCGGCTTCCGCGCTGCCGCCGGCGGTCACAGGATCTCGACTTGGCTACAACAACTACTACTACGGGCAGCTGCATGTGCCGGCGTCACCCGTGGGCCCTTCGTGCTGCGGAGCCGTGCAGCCCCTGAGCGCGCAGCAGTGCTCCTGCGTGCCCCCCGCAGGTAAGGCGGCCCCGCGTACGAGCACTTTTTGTCCCTCAGCAGCTGGGCAGCGGCGGGAGCCGGGAGCCGGCGGGAGGGTTGTTTTGGGATTTTTTTTTTTGGGGGGAATGGGGATAGGGGGAGCAGCAGCAGCGATTTCATGCAAAGCGTGTCGTCGTCTCGTCTGTCTGTCCGTAGGTTACGAGGGCACTGGGTCAGTCCTGATGTCCCCTGTTCCCCATCAGATGTTGCCCTACATGAACGTGGGCACTTTGTCCCGGACGGAGCTGCAGTTACTGAACCAGCTGCACTGCAGGAGAAAAAGGCGGCATCGGACGATCTTCACTGACGAGCAGCTGGAAGCTCTGGAAAACCTCTTTCAGGAAACGAAATACCCAGACGTGGGCACCAGGGAACAGCTGGCCAGAAGGGTGCACTTAAGAGAGGAAAAAGTGGAGGTATTTTGCTTTCCTTTCCTCTTTTCTACCTTCTCCCTCTCGCATCTAATCGCTTTCTGACTGGGGCTACCTCGGCGCAGCTCTAGCCGGGCTCCGCCGGCCGCGGAGAGCTCCGGGAGACAGAGCAACAGGTTTGCATGGGAAGAGGGAAAGATTATTATTATTAGTAGTAGTAGTAGTACTAGTATTATTATTATTAATTTCCAAGCTCCTTTCTGGGGCGGCTGGATGAGCCGATCACAAGACTGGCAGCAAATGGCGAGAGGCTGCCGTGGCTCCTGAGCGGGTTCAGCCTTTCCCACCCGAGCGGCAGCGGTAGTTTTCTCTCTTTTACCCGCCAGCCGAGCACTGCCGCTGCTGCGAACGGCTCCGTGCGAAGTAGGGCTCCGGAGGGGCGGGGGACGGTCTGCGGGTTTGTATGTTTTCATTATTTTCCCTAATATTTTGATTTCTTAACGTAACAGGTTTGGTTCAAAAACCGCCGGGCAAAGTGGAGGAGGCAAAAGCGATCGTCTTCGGAGGAGTCAGAAAACGCACAAAAATGGAATAAAGCGTCTAAAACTTCTCCGGAGAAGAGACAAGAGGACGGGAAAAGTGACTTGGACTCCGACAGCTGATACCTCGCCTGGGGGGGACATTTCTCCTGAACTGTCGGATACTCTTCAGAGGATGCTACTAATCTTGCACAATCTCTGCCTTGTTGGAGGGGGAAAATATCTGTATATAATGTACAATGCCCCAAGTCGATTTCGTGTAAATAAAATGTGTTGCGGAGGTGTTGCACAGGTAGACGGCGGCGCGTTTGTTCACCCCTGCCCCGCGGGGAGCGGACTGGGAAGGGCATGGCGGCGGTGCCCCTCTTCCAGGGGCTCGCCGGCGCAGTTTCTCGTTTAAAGAGGTTTCGCGTAGTTTGAGAGGAAGCGGGGGGCAGTGCGCTGTCAGCCGGGCCCGCCGGTCTCCCGGTCGCTGCAGGCCGAAAGCCGATGGCAGATCCTCCACCCTGAAGGAACACTGCTGACGCCCAGCTCGGTCGGCCCCGGCGGCAGATCCTAGAGCAGCCCTGCAGAGGCCGCCGGGTGCAGGGGCCAGGCAGGGAGCAAACACAGCTCTGCTTCCGAGGGTTCCTCTCTGGGAGATACCGACCTGTCCGTTCTCCCTCCGGAAGAGCTGGTGGACAACCTCCGGTCCCCTGCTCCCCAGGCTCTACGAGGCCCGTCCGGCTGGAGGCGGTGCCCTTAGGGAATACTCAGAGGCAAAGCAAATCAAGCCTCGCACTTGTTATTCTGTCCTGTTTCCTTGCCCTTTTCTCCCCTTCTCCCTGTGGGTATGCTTTGCTCAGTTTCCAAAGCGTTTGCCTTTCATCCTCATTTAGAAAAGTTATCTCGGTGTTTTAAATTGCTATTAATAAATTTCGGCCATTATCAGATGAATAACGCGTAAGGGGAGTACGAGCTGCTTTTGGGAATGTTTCACAGATAGTTGCTAATAGCATTTTTTAACTCTTTGAAGCAGTACCTTTCCGATTAGGAAAACAGCGTCAGCCTGGTCTCATTTTACTCTTCCGTTTGTGAGGGTCTTGTAAAAGAGAAGTCTATTCTCCCCGTAAAATTCACATTCGTTTTCCTTATATGTTTTGTTTTTTTTTTTTCCCCTCTGTGATTCCCCATTTCTTCGTTCTTGTCCCTTCAGAGCAGAATCACCATGGTTTCTCTACGCTGTCTTTTTTAGAAATAATTTTCCCTCTCCTGGTCTAAAAAAACTATAAATCAAAACCAAATAACCTGAAGGTGTAAAGCCAATGCAAATAACCTCTGGCTGGAAATCTTCATGCTGTGCCTTTAATTCAGAGGTTAAGTTGTAGTGAGCCAATTTTCCTTCATTATGGCTAAGGCCTAAACTCACCTACATCAGTTCAGCTCATCTGTATCAGGCAAGAAGTTGGTTTCTATAAATGTGCTCACCATTCCTTCCAGTGGCATTAGAAAGGGTCAGCTGTTGTGTTGTTTGTCCTCTTCCTCTCTTTTCTGAGTTATCCAGCTTTTTATGGGTGTTGTACAGTGGTCTGTGTTGCAGGTGTTAGTGTAATAGAGTTAATCTCAGTACCTGTCTGCTCAGATATTTCTTAATGCACCCATTTTCCATGTAGATGTAGGATCTCTCCCTGAGGAATGTCTTCCTGTTTCAAGATGTAGAAACAGCTGCTGTGGAAGAAACTAAGTGTGGTTCTGTATGAGTCAGTCCTTTAGGGGGCTTACAGCTTCATAGCTACTGCTTTCTCGAAGAGAAGAAGAAATTTAGTTTCTTGTTCTTTAGAACAGCAAAGGAGGACAGAGAAAAGTTAATGGATTATTTTTCTTGCATATATACCATGGTTTGCGACTCCACAGAACTTTACGTCTGCATTTTGGAGATGTTACAGATGCATGTCTGATTATAAACTGTATTGAATTACAGCCCAGCAGCACAAAAAATTAGTTTTTAAATTGCTGAAAATAAGTTTTCAAAATAAGTGTTTTGTTATGGTATATGCAGGAAGTCTCACTGAGTAGATTTTTAATGTCATCCTTTCTGTATTTAGCCATTGTTAGGCTTTAAAGTGCAGGCATAATCTGCAAATGAAAGCCAGGTCTGAGAATAATATTGCCTGGGATTTTGCAAATGCTTATATATTTTCTTTATTTCCCAGGTATAAATAGTCTTATTGCCACACTGGGAACTTGGTAAGGTTTTGTTTTGTTCTGCATTTTTGTGTGTTGGGTAGTAATTTTGGAAGTCACTATTAAGGATTTTAGCTTGCATAGTTGAATGTGCGAGTTAAACTGGATCTGGGTTTGTAAGCAGTAAGCTTTAAATATGTTTTTCATAACCAATACTTCAGGTTGTTGTCTATATCTTTACAGATTTTTAGACTTTTCCAATGGGAGCAAGGTGCTCAAGAACCAAGGTAGCTCCAGGTCACTGAACATGCCAATTTATGGATTTGTTTAGAACTTCTTGTGCTGTGGGAGTATGGGGTGTGGCATAAGAATCAAAACCTTGTGTTCCAATATGCATTTTCTATGCATGGGATTGTGATGAAGTCACCACTGTTTGTTTTAAAATCACGTTGTTCCTTAATCTGAGTTAATTTTTCAGTTTCCTATAAACTCTTGATTACCATAAGCTTGATCTTGCAGTCCTGGGTATCTATTGTTATTTCTACACATACAGGTAGACCTTTTAGAGTTAATATCACTTTAAAATCTTATTGAAAAACAATTTTAGTATTGACCCAAAAGCTTTAGCTTACTTGTTAAAAATGACACTTGTGCTGTCAGACAACAGGGTATCTGTCTCTTTCTTTTTTCATTAGCCTTTGTTGAAAACCTAAAAGCTTCATTCATTTTTTACACTACAAAATCACATCCTGTGCAGTGGAAGAGTTTGATAACTGAAAAGTAGTGTGACAACTGCATCACAATTTTCAAGAAAGTAGAAAACTTAAATGGCTGAAAATTTGAGGACAATTGCAATAAGAAGGTCTCTTATTCACTTATACTGTTTGGTTAGCATATCTGTCTCTAAATGTTTCTCTGGATTTTTATTTTAGGGGAACTCCTACATGACAAAATGCAAATGCCGTATCACAACTTCCAAGATTTTCCCTTTCTGTTGGTGCAGTAGGAGCAAGGCAAAGTGAGGGACTTGAATATATGCTATGTTCCATCAGGTTCATTTCTAACAAAAGGGCTCTGAAAAGAGTTGGTTGTGGTTATGTTTGTTAAGGCTTGTCTAAGACGGAGACCAAAAGAGATTTCTTTTGTTGCTGTTTTGTTTTGTGTGTGTCTTCTCCACTACAATTTACAGCCTTGCATCTTGGTGCAAAACCATTCTCAGAAGATTTAATATGACTGAAAAACCCACTTAGACGTTTCTGAAATGTGATGTATGGTCCATGGTACTGATGTACTATCTAGGTTTTGCAACATGAGTTTCTTGCTGTCTCACTGATTGTGAAAAGTTGGACTTCTTTCTCTTTAAATTTCTGTCTGTAGAATGACTAATATACCTTTCAGATCTCACCAGGGAGAGGTAGGGTGAGGGGAGAATTATAAGAAGAAACATAAGCTACTTCAGAGGTTTACTGTTGTAGTAAAGACTTATTCCAGATAACGCGTGCATTATAGAAGTAATAATTGAACAATTATACAAAAGGAGCACACACCAAATAAATCTTCCTGACGCCAAGCTGGTTTAGGTTATGGAATTCTCTTGCAAGGGAAAGCTAGAGAGGGCATTGTGTAGTAAGGGTACAATCCAGAAGCTTTCTGTGGTGTAGAGGCAGATTGAGAAAGGTGATGCATATCTTCATTGTGCTATCTGCATTTAGATAGCCAAAATTTATGTTTCTATTTAGTACCCAATTTACCATATTTATTTCTGTAGTCTTGTTGTAATAAGTAATACTGGAAAGCAGAGGTCAGACTTTCTTTTTTCTTTTTTTCCTTGACATAAAGTGATTTATTATCAGCAGAAAATCTGGATATTATTTCCCCCCCCCCCTTTTTTTTTTCCTTTTCTTTCAGTTTTACTAGTACTTGAGTGAACAAGTTATACATACATTTAAAAAAAAGCAATCTTAAGATGAGTTTATATTTCTTGTGCTCCGTCTGTGTTTATTGGTTCTCTGGGGTCAAACAGTATGGAGCACAAATGAATAAAAAAACCTAAAGAATTTTTGGTTTGTGTTCTACCCCCCTAGGGTTTCATTCCATTTATACTTCATGTTTTCCTTCTTTAGATACCTGGTGAGTTTTGACTAAACCTAGACAGAGAAGTTTAGTCAAATTACTCTGTTCCTCTGGAATTGCCACTTACCGTGATTTGATTAGAGTCTGTTATGCAAAGGTAACAATTATAGCAGCTATATGTTGGAATGCAAGCAATTAATACAAAATTTAAAGTGACCTATCTCTGTAAAATATCTGACAACTTTAAATGTAGAAACCCACATTACGGTATTCTGATTTGTAGTGAAACTATCCAAAGCTGGTTAACATAGATGTAAAATCAAAAAATGAATCAGACTTCTTTCACTTTTTGTTTCCAGGATAGAACAGATGTCCACGGACAGACAAAGACTATAACTCTCAGGATATATGGCAAAACCTAAGGCACAACTGAATGGAATAATATGGAGCAGGAGAAAGTCCAAGAAACTTGTTATAGCTTAAAAGTACCCATGCAGTTGCATGTTGAAAGTTACTTCATCTCTATCTTCTAAATGGTGTCTGAATATCTGTGTTTGCGTTTCTTTTCTATTGCTTGTCTGGACAAAAATGCATGCTTCCCTTGGAGACTTGGTGCTTCACCTATTAGCATACCGCAAAACACATTGAATACATGTGTTAATGTTGAAGTTATAAATGTTCCTTTGCATTATGTCCTGGTAAATGGCCTTCCCAAAAAACTCTGAAGCAAGCATTGAATCCCCACCAGAACCTGCTTCTGTTTGTATAAGTCCAATAATAATAAATCTTTATGCTTTTTTATCTTTGAGGGGATTTATTGAGTGTTTGCAACCGCGTAACTGCAGATTGCTTTGCTATCATAATGTGTTGGATTTCACCTTGACTACACCCTGGCAAAAGGGATGGATTTGGCATGTGGAGCCCCATTCCTCTGAGCTGAAGCATCTCCTTCAACAGGGTAGCTGCCTGTCAGGCTACCGCTCCCCTTTCTGACCAAGGTGGGTGGATCTGGGAACATGGCAGACTTAATACATACTTTTCCTGGAAAAATCCCCAAGGAATTGGGAACCATATTCTGATGGCATCAATTCAGAGACCTGAGTGGTAGGGTAGCATCACAAACCATTGGATCTGTGCTGCAACTGCAGTGATAGAATAAGCTGCTGAGAACAAGGATAAGAACTTCTGAAGCTGGCATCTCTCTCAACTCTAAGGTGTTATGAGTATAGCACCTGAATATAACTTTGTTTATTTCCTTTATCTAAAGCTTTTGGCAAACTGTCAAAGAATTCGCTGTTACTTTTCAGTGTGATCCTGAGTTGGGGAACTACTGTTACTTCATTTTTCTGTTGGAAATGCTTAGGTTCATCTTCCCTAGGGGGACATGAAGGAAATCTTTTGGTGCAGTGTGGGGAAGCAGAAGTGATGACATTTTTTCCCTGGTGAATTTTAATGCCATTACCATGTTTTCCTGTGATCGTGGTGGAAATTTGACTTTGTTGGTGAAAATAAGGCCTTCATGATTATGCTTTATGTAATTATATGTATAATTTCTCTTGGTTCACAAATGGATTACACATTTATACCATGTGAGTGAACCTAAATTGAAGGCTAAATTAATGAAAGATAAGTGAAGGTAGGAAAAATATGGTTTGGGTGTATGAAAGATGTATTTCTAAAAGCCACAAAATGATAGCCCTGACCCACTTTGCTTGCACACCCAAAAACTCTTGCTGAGTGTTGCATGTGCAAGGAATGCAGTACCAGCAGAAAACGAGTAACTTCCTATTAAGACGAGAGAATGGAAAAGAGTTCTTTTTATGCCAAACTTTACCCCATAGTGGATAATTACAGCAAAGTTGTAAACCCCTTAAAAGCTATAAGGCACCAATGTAATGAAACACATAACAAATTTACTGTACTTGCATAGATTGTAAGCTTACTCTTGAATATTTAGTCTTTAACGTCTTAAATTTGTAATGTCCACAGAGGGCTTATAAGTGCTAGATGTTTGATTAACTGTCTCAAATAAACTACGGCTATTGTTATCACTATAAATCTCCCTAACCTAAGAGCTTCAAGGAGGCTGATATTTTTTGTGGAAACTGTAATGATTTAGAAGGGCATGAACCCAGTGCCCTTTATTTGGAGCTTCCTGTCATTATAAAGAAAGTCTCAGGCTTTGTTTACATCAGTTATTAGGTCTTATTTGTTCAATATTGCTTTTCATTGGTTTTATACTGTGTTTATCATGCTCATTTTTAGAATATACTGTATTTTACTTTTAGTTTGCCCTAGTGCTATGGAGACAGCTTTTCACTATGAAACCTACCCATGTGTGGCTCCCTTAGCCTGGTTGAACGGATGACATGGAGGTCTGACCTGAAACCTTTGTGAATTAATGAGAACCTTTCTTCTTGAGCTGGTAATATTTCCCGCTTAGATTAATGGATGGGGTTATTTTGCAATGCGATCAGTTAATCCCTAGTCAAAAGGGCTAAAGATTATGGGACAGAACCATGCAGGAAGGGATCATTAGTAACCCCAGAGGAGCTTTCTCTCCTTAAAAAGCAGTCCTTCCCATCTTGTACAAGTGCAGTTTCATTGGTAGGGATGCATACTAAAGCCACTGCAGTGAGTATTGTTGACTTCTATGGAATAAATTTTAAGGATGTATCTATCCATGTTAAATATTTTAGTGGGATACTTTATAAGATAAAACCCATGCTTCTGCACTGAAATAATTATACTAGAGCAGCATAGTCTTTAAATGAGTAAATTGTTGGTGCTTTTCAGAGACAGTAATATTGTTTGCAAGTGTGTGCTTGATATAGAAGTAGGTATTTTCCATGCAATAAGGCTTGACTAGGGTCAACAATCTGAGGCCCTCAGATTTCGTGTGAGGCTTATCTCTGCCTACATAAAGGCAAGATGAAAGTTCATTGATACCCATCATGCTTGGCCTTAAAGGAACATCTGATTTACCAGATGTTTAAGAAAATCCAGAACAGTGTTCCTGAATTGGAAAGCAGCTGTGTTTTTCTCTGCTCACGTATTCATTGGCACAGCTGCTTCAGATATCCGGGCATCTAAATTATTCTGACATCAGAAAAAAACACTGAAACAGGGACTGATTATGGCCATATTGCTTATGATGGTTTAATGCTTTGACTGACTGATCACTGGGAAAGCTCTTAAGTCACCTGACACATTGCAGTTAAGGAGCAAGTAGAATTCATGGTCAGGACTGAGAGCTAGGACATTAGATACACTAGTCACTCTTTCTAATATCAGACTCTTTGAAGTAGCTGTTTGAAGAACAGAATCAGTTTCCAACTCATCTTCACAATGTCTTTGGTTGTATGGTGAAAATCCTGGTCTTGGCTGACTGGATGTCAGATGACTACAAAATTAAAAGAAAGAAGATATTTTATGCTAAAGCCGATGTGAAAAATAGCTTAAAAAATCTTTTGATTTGCAACTTGCCTATTTCTGCAAGCTTTTGCTGTTCCTTTCTGAGTCTCAAGTTTAGGTTCTGTTAAAAACCACTGGACATTTAAATAATTACTAGATACTATTTTAGAACTAGTCTGCTGATCCCATTCACTTCCATTTTTACTTTTTTAATCACTTCTGGATCAGTACAAAGTAGAAACACAGCTGTCCTAGAAAAACATCTGAGGACACTTTTGGAGAAAGAAGGTCTTGGGATTATAGAGACTGATCTTCACCTCTGGAGAAAAAGCATGTGATCTGGAAGCAGTACTCTTCCAAAGTACATTGTCAAGCCACTCTTAGCCCTGGATCAAGAAGAAAGAAGAACAGCTAAAAGCTGCCTTCTCACCTTTACATCATTACTGGATGTAAACTCTGTGTTTGAGTGGCCTTGACTCTTGCTAAGAGGATTTGCCCACAGGTATAGCCAATAACAGTTATTGAGGGTTTTGGCTGAGGATTAAAACCATTTAAAGTTTGATTGAAAGTGTGTTTGTACAATTGATGCTTTGAGATTTTATTTTTTTATACATAATATGAGATTAATTTCATGTTTGTTTTTGGAACAAAAAGTTGAAATGCATTTTTGTTTGCAAACCATCATGAGTTTTTGTTTTGGTTTATTTATTTTTACATCTTTTTACTGAAAGTCCTCCTGCTGTTGTTGCAGCGTAATTGTGAAGACAGGAATTTACACTTGTAAATAACTCAAGCCTTCTCATCCATATATAGAAACCCTTGTTTTTTCTGATGGGTCATGGTTATGCCTATGTGACGTTCAAATGGTGAGGTTCCACATAGACCAATCAATTGCCAGGCAGTTCAGGAGACCTCAAGGGTACGGGATGATGTTTATTACAAAACTGGAAATTTTTGAAATCTATCTTTAGTATGGAAGTGTCTTCTGTGCAAAAAAAGGTCAGTGGAAGTTCATGTGATTAATGATACACGATTAGCAGACTGTACTTGCAGGGACTGAGATCCTTTTTTACCTGTTTCAGCAGGTTTGAGCCCATACCTGGCAGATGCAAACTGCGATCCACTAACAACAATGAACTGTTTAGAAAAATTTCAGGGCCTAGAGGGTAGTGTTCCAGGCTAAAGCCTTGCTGAAATAGGTAAGCCAGAGACTTTCAGTGAAAAAAAAATAGGTTGTATTTACAGCACAAAACTTGTATTTACACAGTCCAGTGGATTGGACACTGGTATGAAAGAAACAGAAGAGACATTATTCATAGTTCTGCTGTTGTTAGAAACTCTTGGATGCCTATGGTCTCCATCTAGGCAAGATATATTTCCATCTGTAAAATGGAAATCATTCAATATGATTTCCATAGATACCAAGTGCTATTTCTCTGTTGGGGTATATTGTGAGTGTTTTCCCCTGTTCACTGCAGATAGTCATGCTTTAGGTTGGAAAATAAAAATATTTAGATGGATTTGTAATCAAGAGGTTCTTGAAAATGAAAATGCTGCAAAACCTGATTTAACCTCAGTAGCCTCACCAGAGGTAGGCTAATGGGTTTGTAAACTAGAGCTCACTTTCTTTCTTTTTTGATATCTTATTTAAAATCCACCCTGAAGGAGGGATAAAACAACTTTAGATCTCATAAAGGAGGCATCCGAACATGTGTGAGATGCCAAGGAAAGAATAAGTTGGCCACATGTTCTGCACTTCTAGGGTGTGTACAAGCTGTGGAAGAAGAGATTGCAGGAGTTAGTGGGGAATAGAAGCATATAAACCCAAATTTTTTCGCAGTGAGAGCTTGCACCAGTTTCTTTTCTGAATTGTTTCTAATGAATTGTTAAAGAGAGAGACTGGATCTAAAGGGTTAATCACTTGGAAAGGAGGCAGAAGATTGCTCTTCTGGCAGTGCAGAAAATGGTTAATGAGATGGACAACTTCTTTGTCTGTACCTGGGTGTGATATTTTTGCTGGTTCTTGTACGTCATATTTGCATTGCATTACTGAAAGAATAGCCTTACTTTCAGTATTGTCAGCATCCCATTGAGAAGTCTTACAGCACACAGTTATCAAATGCGCTTGTAATCACTAACAGCAAGTCAAATGTGATCATTATACATTACAATTTCATTAATGTGATGGAATATTTTCTGGCTTGTCACTTGCTCCCTGTCAAAACAAATTACAAAGCCATAATGCTCCACTGTGATAAGGTGGATAAACACTTCATGGCAGGTGTTGAGTTGGGCTGAAAATTACTGCAACCTCATAGAAACTGTTTGGAACATTGTGTTTTAATATATTATTATATGGAATACTATTTTGGACTGACTATAGTGCAACTCTGAAGTGGATGGGTCCTTGCAAGGCTGCTTACATGTGACTTTACAATTAACTGCTCTGGAACAGCTACTCTTGATCCAGGGCAGGAGACGAAGCAGTTGGGAGTTGGCCAAATGCTGCAGCTTTCTGACCCTTCTTGTGCCATTACTGTGTCCTTTGCAGTAACAGCAGATCAACCCCATTCCATTTGGGGACTTCCCTATGCCAGAGAAATCCCTAAGGAAGTAATCAAACCATGAACAATCTTCATAGTAACTTGAATTTTAGCCTGTGATCTAACTTCATAACTCATTATTGAAAAGTAGGTAAAACATTCCATATTTCCTCCATAACAGTTAGAAGATTACCTGGCTAATGTTTTGTGTTTGTTTGATTGATCATTTGTTTTTTCCTAGGTCTTGGAAACATAAATTATAAACATTCCAAACATTCTAGATGAGAATTGTAGGCAGTTGTTTAGGCAAAAATATGCAAATATGTTAAATCAACTGGTTAAAAATAATTAGTATGCATTTTTTGTTATTTAAGTTTATGAAGTGATCTAAACCTCTTACAGACCAAATACAATGAAGGAATTTATTCTTGAAATGCTGCTGCTCTTTAGGGACTCAATGCACTACAGGATTGTATACACTCTTATTGCATGGTAACTGAGGTGTCTCAGGTGTGTGGGCTTGCAGCATCTCTTGGGCATGATATTTTGTCATAATGTCTTGTATATGTGATTAAAAATCATAGAAAGAGTAACTCAAAACAATTCTTTGAGTTTGTGTGTCTTTTAGTGGCCAGAAGGATGGTTTCAATTTGACAAAGAATGCCCTTGTGCATTTATAGAATTTAGTTTATAGCAGAATTCTATTTGAACATATCCTCTACGTGTTGAATGCTCTGCTTCAGCTGCAAGTGGCTGTATACCTGAGCTATGGGAAGGGGGGAAGCAGGGGTGTATCAGAATTAAAAAATCTTAGTGTCTCCATAGCAGGTATCTCCTGGTGGAAGTCAGACTGCCCATATCACCTTTCATCAGAAAAAAAAAAGGAAAAATGGGAATTCCTGGAGTGCTTTTTGCTTTCATTACCAGTACCACATAAGTGCAGCTGGATGTCAGGGCTGTGTCATGTTTCAGTTCATTTTGGTTTGCAGCCCTTTAGTCTTTTGTGCATTTCCAGCAATGCCACACCACAGATTTGCTGCATGTCTTTACTTTCCGCTGCCTAGAGAGCTTTATGGTGCCTTTTTATCTTTTTCCCCCCTGTTTGTTTTGCAGCTATGCCTGTTTGCTCTAAATCAGCTTATAAAGTTTTGCTGTGTGTAAGATGCAGAATCTGGCAAAAGAAGATGGGAGCTTCAAATAAAAAAAGTAATTAGTGATTTAGGATGTATACATGTGGCAATATCAGCTATTGTTTGAGCTTTTCTTATATCCAGAAAGTTGAAAGGATAGAATTAATAATGACCAACTTTACCTCCTCTGAGAATTGAACTGTATATGTGTGTATTTAAAATTATCATTCTTACACTAATTTATAGCCATGTTTTTCTATAGCTGCATTCTATTGTTGCATGTACATGCATGTTGCTTGTGCTGGAAGTCTAGTACTGCATTCAGAAAAGAACATGTGTTCTCCTAGTGGGGTATTTTGGTTACATCTCCAATGGCTGCTCCTAAAAAGAAGCTTAAAGGATGTTGGTTGTGTTTACAGAATTCAACTCATGTTCTGAGAGATTCTTCCAAATTTTACAATGGTCCAAATCGACATCTTTCTCTTCTCAGATAGTGGAGCTCCAGAAATGGGTGTGATTTGGCCTAAAAGAGCATGCTTGGTGCAGTGCTTTGCTCATTTAATTTCTTCTGTCCCAAACCACTCCAGTGAGGTTCAGTTTACTCATGCGAGATATTCTGTCCCTGTGGTGGAGAAATTTACCCACTTTTGATGTGGAACAGATACAGAAAGCCAACTGCCAACATGTGTTTGTATAAATACATACGCTGGTGTAGCGATCCCTTTGTAAACATCTGTACTTGAGAACCTTGTTGATTTTTGAAAGCTCCTTGGAGGACATGGGGAAGGATTTTTAACAGAACTCTAACTTGCAAGACAAACAGTCCAAGTACATATATTTTTTTGATACTTCAAGCAAATTGCTCTGTTTGCCTTAGCCCAAAATTTTAGGCAAGACATTCAACAATATGTCATCCTGATAGTAATTCAACAGCATAGCAATACATAGTTTATTGGAGAAAATGTAGGGCATTTTTTTAAGTTTCAGCTAGACTTCAAAATTCTGGTACCTTAGGTTTATCATCTTCATTGCTAGTTAGGTCACAACATCAGTCTGAGTTGTATTTTAGAAGAACTGAACATCTCCCGGGTAGGTCATGAGGGCTTTCAGACCCTTTCATTTCTATATATTTAATCAAATTAAAGCAATACATTGTGGCAGTTGGTGGCCTTTTGAGTCAGGCTGTGCTCAAGCTTTAGCAGTTGCAGTGTTGAGGGTGTCGATGGTGCGCCAAACTGTTTCTTGCATAAGACACTTTCTGTAGTAAAGTTACTACTATTGTAATTGGTGCATTCAGCTGATGTGCAATTTATATACTCAGAATTTGCAAAAATATCTTGTTTTGAGAGTCATCCAAGAGCTAATGGGACTTTTAAGGCTAAAGTTTGTTCGGAAAGACAGTGTTAAACCTCTAGCAGTGTCACAGCAGTTAGGTATCTACACGTGTGTCAGTTCAGAGCTGACTCAGTAGAGATCCTCCAGGGCATGCTTATTGTCACTTTCTGCAGGTCCTGGAGATCTCTTGATTAAATCTTTTCTATCAGCTCTGTGCAGCTTTGAGGTATGCTGCAATGAGAGCAGAATGGAAGGGATGTATGATGCGCATAGTATTTCTGCACCTATTGTGTGATTCCAAACCAAACAAAGGGGAACATCACATATGACAGAGGAGTAGAAACAAAAAAACACCTCACTTCCTTGTTCCTGTTCATGCTGTTACACTTCAGAGTGCTTATCTGCCATACCCAGCAAACACAGAAGTTCATTATAGTAACGCATTGCAGAAACATTATTTTTGTTTTACTTTTCACTTTCTGGAAATGATGAAGGGGCCATGACAGTCTTGGTTTAAGACGAGGAGACCCTATCCTTAAGATGTTGAGAACACTGGGAGCTGATCCATGGTGTAGGACCTGAGATTGTTTTCTGTTTAGGTCACAGTGGCATCCAGTAAATGCAAATAATAGCAGGCAATGTCAGGCTTCTGCAACGTCAAAGCAGAATGAAAGCAGGAGGAGAATTTTGACATGAACCAAACCAGAAATAGCATCTTAAAACTGGTCAGTGCAGCTGCAAATCAAGATGCTATTCAAACATCAGCCTCTTTTGATGGTGAAGATAATGCCCATAGATGCTAGTGTTAAAATGTGTACGTACACACAGCAGACAGGGTGAACTTCCTGAGAATGTATTGCAACAAACAAGACTGTCTGACAGTGATGGAAATGTAAACAAAAAAATTTCCTCCTGCAGATTACAGACAATCTCTCATATGCACGGTTTTGTGCCCATGTACTTGGCAACATGGTAGTAGCTCATGTTAATAGCCACTTGTTTGTAATCTGGGGTTCTCAAGTTACGTCAGCTTGTCTGTGGCATGAACCTGAAAAGAGGAATTCTAATAGTAAAAAAGGCCGACAAATTATTAGAGTTGGAGCAAAATTGAAGTAATGGATGTTTCTATAAACCTACATTTTGTTGAAGAAGCTGGGCTAGAAGCTGGTCTTGTATGCACAGTTTGAAATAGCAAAAATTGTTTTGTTAATTGGAGAAGAACCACTGGGTTTGCATTGTGTGGGATGCAGGTCACTGTAAAAGTAAAATGAGTGCTGTGCCTTGGAATGAATTACAGTTCTGAGGGATAAGTCCTGTATGCTCATTTTTGGTTTTGGCATTTAATACCTTCCTCCCATTCAAATATGTGGGAGGGATCAAATGACAAAATCTTCATTATGTATGATATGTAATTTCTGTCTTGTATTTCAGTGGGAGGAACATTAGACCCCAAAATGATTATGTGCATACTGGTAAAGAATACATCACTGCATATTTTAATGTCAGTTGTGGGAATTACAGATAGGGTAAAATACTGTTGTCACCTTTGCCCCTTATGAATTTCTGGTTGTATTTTTCATGTACTCTTTCAGAGTGCCAGCAACCCAGAACTTGAATTCTGTGTTCTGACCTTTGGTCCTGGCCAAAGCAAAACTCTAGAGATGGACATGTCTCATGACTTCAGAATTCCAGTCCAGATCTAGATCTACCATTTGTAAGTAGAGCTTTGCATACTTGAAACAATTTACAAGTCGTCTTCAAAACTTCCCAGTACACACAGTAATAATATGCCTATTTTACAGTTAGAAAAATAGAGTAATGGGGAGGCAAAATTTATGGGAGCTCAGGACTCCATAGCTCTGTGATTCTGAAGAACAACTGAGTTTCAAGGATTTGCAATCCTTTTGGTTAATTATATTCTCAAATAAGATGTCAGTTTAAATTTTGGTGGCATTTACAGAGTGAATCCTGAAGTGGCAGCAAATAAAGTAGAGAAAGTGTATAGGAGACACCAAGCTGAATATAAGATAAATATTTGATATCCCAGCAGCACAGACTGCAGACAGCTAGTAAGACCTTTCTGAGGTTTCTCTGGCTAACTTTTGTGTAGACTTGAGAGGGTTTTCTCAAAGCCTTGTCCGGCAAATGATGCTAGAGTGGTCAGGGACAACGGTATGATTTGGATGGGCTCCTATGTCTGTTTGCATTGCTCCTGATGCTGGAGAATGAACAGAGTAGCAGAATGGAGAGGAGAAAATGGCAGCTTCTTCTCTTGTGGGCTCTGAGTTTTACACTATGTCTCCTCTGGGCTTAGTTCACTTCCACACTGTGCTTCCTTGTGGCTTCTGTTTGTATACTTGGTTTTTGACACAAACTTCATTCATGGCCCCAGTGAGACAAGCCCAGTCAGTCAGGCTGCACCTACAGTTTGTAGCAGGCAACCTAAGCTAAGCAGAAACCTCCATCTGGTCAGCAGCATGAAGCAGGACAGAAATCTGCTCTGCGCCTCCTTACACCTTGTTTAAACTGTGATTCTAAACAAGTTTTGTGGATGAGTCCTGATCCAAACCCTATTAGAAAGAAATGAAAGTCCTACATCAACTTCAGTGGGGTCTGAGTCAGGCATTATGTGTCTGTTCTCACTCCTAGTGCAGTCTCTGGGAGTTTTGCCAGGGATTCACTGGGAATAGTTTGACTTCATTGGGACCAGGACTGAGTCCAAGATGTGCAGACACATAAGGAATGAACAGACTTTTTGACAGTTTCTAATTCTCTCTCAAGGCTCCACAACAACGCAAAGTGGTGTAAAGCAGCATAAGCAATTATATATCCTAGGAATAGTGATGTAAATTCTAAGCACAAGAAATTTTATTGAATGTTATCAAGGTTCCTTAGTAGTTAATTTGCTTAAATGGGGCTCCCTGAATGCTTTTTCTCTAGAAGTGATTTACAAAGTGTTTTAATATGAAGAGTTTCCAAAGGCTCTTGAATGTCAAAGAAGAGCTATTAATCTTCATATTAGCATTTTGAAAAACAGCATGTGTTTCTTGATTAGTTGATATTTGTTTGCATTCTTCTTTTCTACAGAGGATTATCACTGACCTTTTTTAGCATACTGTAGCTCTTTTACAAATAGGAGTATAATCTTTTCATGTTTATAAACTGGCATCAGTCTGGTTTTTCACTGATGAAAATAGGGGCTGAAGCTGACAAAGAATTTTGAAAAACCTCCAATGCAAATTTTAATAATCTTTATTTTATGAAACAGTGTTGATCTAGTTAACACATCATGGGTTTGACCATCTCAGACAAGTTATGGTGGGGCCAATTCTGCCCAGCTCTTGCCCGTGCTGATCATCTCAGTGACTTCAGCAGGGACTGATCATGAGATGAGAGATTTCTGTCTGCTTTTGCTAGCCAGAAACTATTAGTAGTTCAAAAGATTAGGGCAGAGAGGATTGTCTCTGTGGTAGATTACAGGGTTTGCTTTGCAATGCAGATATGACTTTAAGGAACTATACAGCATGCTGTCCAAACAGAAAAGTAGTAGACACTATGTGCTGTGTAGTGTTGGAATTCCTTTGTGTCATAGTGGTTTTTTTACACCAGCTTTGGAGTGTGTTCATTATTGATGTTCCTGCTCTGTCTGTGTGCGTGCAATTAAAAAGCCTTGTAAGATAACACAGAATGAGACTGATGACGCTTTCAGCTGCTTGGGACAGAGAATGGGGCTGGAAGTTGTAGACAGACTTTACTCTGTGCACAGCCAAGTAGAGGCAAAAAGAAGTATCATAAAGATTAATAAAAAAGGGCTTATTTGATGAGATTGCAGCAGGAACTGCAAGACAATGTCACAGAAATTAATGGCAAAGCCAGAGTCCAAAGTTCCAGCACACACACTTGCCCTAAAATAAGAAATGTGCTAGGCTTGGTCACCATGGTTAGGACTGTTGACTTGTTTCCTGGAGATACTCAGTGTCATTAATTTGGCTTTATATTGCCACGTGCGAATGCCTAAATTAAACATTGCTTTGGATTGCCTTAGAGTATTTCTGCTAGGAAAAAGAAAGAAAAAGAACCCTACTCAATTAAGGATCTGCTGCCTCTTATAGCTCTGACACTGTGTGAAAGAAGACATTGCAGACACTGCCCCTTTTATTAAGCAATATTATGGTCTTTCCCCATTATTTATTAATAGTTTGGATTCTAGAGAGCCTAGTCATGATGGAGGCCTTAGTACAACAGTTGTATCTTTACTTGCAGCTCGACGTCTGATCCCTGGTAGTCCCTACCAAGCTGTCTTGAGGCCATCAGAGCTGCAGCTGAAAACAGTCCATTTCTGCAACTAGGCTTGCAGAGGATGATGTGGTGGGGTCTGGCTGTGGGTAGCCCATGAGTAGTAGCCCCACCTTTGTGTATATAAGAGACCCCTGCCATGTACATTGCATTTTGTAGCACGTTTCTTGATTGCACTTCAGGTTTCTCTTGTGTAAGTCTGCTTCCCTTTCTCTCCCTTTGTCTGCAGGTTGCTCCATGGTGTGAGATATTTTTTGGTTACTGCGTCTTCCTGTTCAACTACTTGTTGTCACTTGGTTGCTCTGTCCTAACTTCTGGCCTCTTGCCATCTCAGTTCTTTTACTTTCTTCTGACCTTGTGTTTCATATACCTAAGTTATAATGTATTTCTTTCTTAACCTTCCTGTCTTCCCGTCTTCATCCTCAAATATTATATACGTTAAATCTGCATATTAATTTACACTTGCACATAAATCAGGAAGATAAATGATTATTACAGTGTGGAACTTGAAAATAAATAACACATGTGCTTCTCCCACCCTTCTAGGGAAATTTAGGTGGTTTGTGCTAGCACACTAGCTTATATTTGGTTAAATAAGCACTTTTCCTAATCTATCAACCCTAGTCCCAATCCCTGCTCCCTGGAGGATTTGGGTTTGGTTTAGCAAATATCATGTAAAGGGGGAATCTGCTCCCCTCTGCCAGCAGAGTGCTGCCTTAGTCTGATAGTCATCTACTTAACTAGCTATTTTAAAATGCAAAAATGCATATTGGGTTGGGCCTGCTAATGATGCATAGGGTCTTCCCTGTAGTAAGTGCTGGAATGTTCTTTACCAAAGCTTGAAGACTGTTATTTTTGCAGAGCATTTGTACAGATAGTGAATGGGTGAATTCCCACATCCCCAGATTTAGGCTGGAATTTTCTACACCCAAAAACCTTTGGAATGGCCACAAGGCAGTAGTGCAGCACATCACAACTGATGCTGTACAGTCTCGAAAACTTTTGGGGTGCTGCCACATGTCCCACAGCCTTTTGGCTGACCCAGCGCTGGGTATGTACAGCAGGGATAGCCAGCTTTCACATAAGGGCCACCGTATTCCAGAGGAGGTATTTGGGCAGACCAGATGCAGCAACCTTTATACACTTGATTTTTAGAAATCTTCCAGACTCAGCCTGCACACTGTTTCCCTTTTCTGCCCCTTTCCCAATAGCAATGTGCAGTAATGCTTGCCATGCGGTTGAGGCTGGAAACAACATGGGTTTGGGCCACCTCTTGCCTCTGGGTTGCCACTTGTCTTTCCTGATCCACATGATCTGTTCTTGCAGGGTGCCCGTAGCTGCAAGAGCTTTCTCTCATAGCTAGCTTTACCTGGGTGTGACAAAGCCTGATGCCATATGGGTTTTTAAGTCACAGTAGGAATTTAGTACTGTGTCCTGTCTGTCACTTAATTAACTGTTATTTCTTTTAATAGAATGCATAATGCAAAGACTTATTTTTGTTGTGGAAGGGACTTCAGTTGGCCTTAAATCCATAGGGAGGAGGAAAAAAATACACTTCTACAAGAAGTAATAAAGTGCTTTTGTTTCCCTAAAATTATTACTATTTGAAGTCTGATATGCCAGATCTGGTATATTGCAGTGAAGGCTGCACTGGGACTTAACAGTTATTTACCAGGTGATTATTTAGAGCCACTTTCTTTTAAGTTGACTTTAACCTTTTACATTTTTGGGGCTTGACTGGGATACAGCATCACACTTGGTCCTACGTGTATTGCAATAATCTCTGTGTGACATGGAGCCAGAAAGAACTATAAAAGCAGCTGTTGCTTTTTTTAAAGCTATTACAAAGGTCTAGTTGTGGTGTCCCCAGTAGCAATTCTGATAATTGGTTGTTTATTTTAATTACTTACCAGTTGAATACCTTGATAGAAGAAACAGCTATACATGTTCGGTCAAACAAAATAAACATATTTTCAGTAATAACTGGCCATTTGGGTAATGTGCTAAAGGTAGTAATATTGTGCACTGATGATGAACTTATAATCTACATCGATTCCATGGGAGCAGGATACTGTTAAAGTGATGCTATTGTTCAGATAGCTCCTTTTAATGACATATTTATAAACATACGTTTCAGCTGTTCTTTTAGACAGAAGGTATATAAATATAGAACCTTCAAATCCTTGTTTCACTCTGATATCCAGGCCTTCACCACAATCAGAGCAATAGCAAGCCTACTAAGTCCTTTCCATACTGGGAGGTACAGCAATCACAAGGTATATGGCTGTCAGGTTTTAACCAGGAAAATTTTTGCCTTCTTGAGGGCAAAGTGTAGATGCAAGAAGCAGCCCTGAGTAGAAAAAAGATTGCATCTTCTGTCTGCCACCTGGTTTCATTGCAGTCATCCACTGTGTGGTACTGTAGTCAAGGCTCAGGAGACATTGATAGAGCACTGCTGAAGGGATCAAGGTTGTAGCGGTCTTGGGTTAGTAATACAGGTCTCTGGGAGTTACATGCTTGAATTCCCTAATACTTGGATAAAACAGGTGTGCTTTCACTTCTTTTCACCTTTGCTTTGTTTTATTTGGAGATTCCTGTCTTTCCCCCTCACAGCACTGAAAAGATTTAAAAATGCTTTAACTTAGTATTAAGTAATGGTGGTGAGTAAAGACTGTTCTGTATGCCTCAACTTTTTCCCTCTCTTGGGTGGAATTAGAATCATCTGGGTACTGCATCTCAGCCTAGAGATGAGGATGCTTATGTTCCAGTGGTGAGAAGCAAGAAGATGAGGGTGCTGCTTTGTTATAGTACACATAATTTTTCACATATTTAGTATAATATTAATATGCAACAACAGAAGGAATGGAAGAACTACTGTGGCACTTTAAATAGCATTGCACATGTAAGAAGACTGAGGATGAGGTTTCTTTTTTGTTCCAGTTTATAACTGTATGAAACACACATGTTGCCAAAAATTAGAAATATTATTAGTTCATTACCATAGGCAGGCAGATTAGTCAGGTTGTGGAATGGCTGTGATACACAGAGTGATAGCAGAACTGTTTTCTAATGAGCTGTTTTCAGTTTTCCTAAGGTGTTTTTTTTTCTTCTATCAACTCGATCAACTGTGTTTTGTAGTCAACAGAGTTGTTCTTCTCCATGTACTCTCATTATGCGTTCTTATCAAACCTTTTTCAACTTCTTTTCACCTTGACTGGGATATTCCAGACCTGTTCGACGTTCCTTCATACAAGTGAGAAATAATTATGTGAGTTGATCACAAAGAGCGTCAGAATTTATTTTCTGTTCTGAACTAAAAAGATAAGCACAGGAAAAAAGAGATCAAACCTTAACAGTCACTTTCTTCTCTTTTATTGTTATATTTCTTTGTCCTTTGAACTCTAGGCAAACAGATGGTGGCTGTGGCAGAAAGACAGATATTTTTGAGAATTAGAGCTACTAACTGAGGGTATTTTACAAAGCCTGGATTCCTTACCACAAATGGCATGCTAACAGCTCCTTCAATACACTGATTGGGTTTCAGTTCAAAATGTGCTAATCATGAGTGAGGTCATCTATCAGTTAAGAAAGTCACAGACCCCTTAAGATGATCTAACCTCAACATTTTGTCGACCTCCAACACTGTTACAAGGGGAAAATCATTAGTCTCACATTCTACTTGAGGTTTGAGTTGAAGAGAGTTCAGTGATCAGCATGCATATAGAAGTTAAACCCCTTCCATTTGACCATCCTGGTTCTAAGGAATATGTCATCCAGGTGGAAACCACGATGTCCTCATCACAGGGTGTTGGACTACATGACATTTGAATGTCCGTTCCAACCCAGCCCATTCTATGATTCTATGTTGGAGTAATATATTTGCCCACTTCCTCTAATTGCTGAAATTTTGACTTAAAAATTTGACTGAACAATGAGTGCAATGGTTCTGGCTTTAAAGTTTTGGTTATACACAGGGTTTTAAATATTGATTTTGTAAGTTCTATTTGTCTATTTACAATGTGGAAAAAAAAAATTGTCACATCAGGATATGTGAACATTTCACATTTTTATTTTTTTATTTTTTAGTATAAAATACCTGCAACTTGCAGATACTGTTCATGGTGAAGCTTTGAAAAAGGGTAGCCTGAACATGGGTTTGGGTTGCAAGGCAGTGCAGTCATACTGTTCCAAAATAAATGACGTGTCAATGCAGAATAACAGCAACCACAAGCAGGGGCAGTTTTATCCCTGCCTGTGGTGTACAGCATGGTCAAAAATTATTTATATGAATATTCTCGCCGAGCATGCAAGCAATGGAGGTTACTGCTGACAGATATGTGGGCCTGCTACTATTGTATATTAATATAAGCGCACCTCTTTATCCATACATATCTAATATGTAAAGTACCTACAAGATCCTTTCAGTTCAGATCACTTGCAACCACTGTACATGTTCATATTTCCAGTAACAGCATTTTTTTTATGAAGTCATATTTAAAATGCGATGATTCGATACACACAGATAGATTTCTAGCTCAGAGATTTAACGGCCTTTTCTTATTGATGCTAATGCAAGTCAGGTGGCTAATACCCTGTACAGCTCACTGAAGATTCGCCCCAAGATGCCTTGTAAATTGCTTTTCATTGAAAGCACATTCAAAATTCACTTTTCTGTATACGGTTATTGCTACAGCAGTCTTAGTATAGACATTAAGCTTGTCACTGAAGAGAAATCATAGAGTCAAACAGGGCTTTTAAAGTAAATCTCAAGCAATAAACTTTTAAACTCCAGTTGATCTCTTGAACTGCAGCATTTCTCCACTGAAGGTCATGACTGGTGTGCATTACAGTTGGCTCTGCACCTAAACTGTTTTGTCCTTTCAGTTTGGCACAACCCAACTTTATCTGCATTTGCAGCCATGGGTAGTTTACAGGATCAGATTCTGTTTGTCCTATTAAAAACAACAACAAAAAACCCACAACCCCAAAAAAATAAAGTCTTCATGCAGAAATAGATGACCTCGCAGACTAGAATGCTTAATTAAAGAGAAATTTAGTTTCCATCTGGCCAGTGTTCTAAGACATATAACACTTTCCTCCCCTCCCTCTCTCCCTGCCTTCCTCTATACACTTTCCATGAAGCGCCTTGCCTTTGTGTAATTACTGTTTCTGAAGGTTGCGGTCTTATAAATTTGGTCTAATAAGTTGGCCTCAGCTATGTTAAAGTGTCAGGGATGTTTTTGTATTTGAGACCAGGTATTAAAAGACACAGCTTTCAAAGGGGAAAGTCTTTGAAGTTCAGTTTGACCGGAGTTGTTTCTCACTTATTAATATTTTTTCCTGCAGAATGTGCATTGGAGTTACTTACCCAAATGCCTTATACTATTTGCTTGCAAGCTGAGTATATCTCTTGGTGCCTAGTAAATAAAATCCAGTGGTAAACTGTGACTGAAAGTTCTCCCCTCCTTGAATACATGGAAAATTAACTCATGATACCCCAATTGTCTTAGAGGTACAAATCTCCGAGTGGACAAACGAAGAAGCATGTACATAGTGTATGCAAGTCAGCACCTGCCCACAGAAATTGTTCATACGTGTGTCAGATGTCCACTTTCTCACACAAACCTTGTTTCTGAAGCTGCTATTATAGATTAATTCTCCTCTGTGCATTTCAAGCCTCAGCTGGACTGTCTTGACTATCAGTTTTTCAGTCTACTCTGTACAGTTAAAGGTTAGTTGAAATCAGTGGGTAAAGTTAAAGGTTAGTTGAGATCACTGGGGTAGTATGCTAAGAATGACTCATTCTTTTAACTTCTTAAAGGATGTTTCCACTTGCCTGTTCAGCTAAAATCATACTTCATACTTTATTGTAACATAGCTACGCAAGAAATTATGATAGTTTCAGGAGACCTATTCCAAGAAAAGAACTTAGCAGGAAGAACTTATTTTTCAATGCAAGTGCTCCCCTTACCTCCACTCTCCCCCCTCCCATTTTTTCCTTAGTTGAATGAAGGAGAAATAAATGTTGCCTACATCCTTTGCAAAATGTAGATAAAAGTTTTGTACCACAATAGACAATTCAGAAGAATGGAGCAGATTAGTAGCTGTATTGGTGAACACTTTCATATTTATTTTTTTTACTAATTCTGCTACTGTCTCATTTTAGTGGAGAAAAAAGAAAAGTTTTATTTTAGAAAAGCAACTTAGAGTACAAGCCTACATATTCATATTTTCATAAAGGCATTCCTCTCATACTTGAAGCTTGTTTAAAGCCACCATTGAAGTCTGGGTTTGTTAGACTGATGCTGGAATGGAAACTGGGAATAAGCTTTGGCCATGATGTAACCAAAGATAGCTGATCTTGGGGAAAAAAAATATTCTCTTCTAAATTTGGGCTATAGTAAGCCCACTGTGAGCCAGTATATACATACAATATTAATAAGACCTCTCCTGCTAACTGAGGGACTGCTAAGTGGTAACAGTGTACTTGGCCACTGTCTATCAGACTAGAGGCCTTTCTTTTACTGCCTAGAGAAAAATATTGGTTTTTTCCTTTTTCAGTTCTAGAGAGATAAAGTAACACACACACACATTCCTGTGTTACTTTTCTTTGTAACTATTTGAATATGGCTTCCCTCCTTCTAACTGAACTTGATTTTCATATATGCTTGGTAACAGATCAGCATTTGCAGGATTAATTCCATGTTACCTCCATGATACGGCTTGCCAGGGTTGTTTCTGCTGGCAGCTCTCTCCGGAAGAGATGTTCCAGTGCACAGAGGTGAGCATCAGGTGAGGTCATGTGTTTTACACTGTGGGTGACTGCTGAGTAGTGACAGAGTGTTTTTTCAGCAAGGAATATAATTTTCTTCCTCCTCGTATGCCTTAAACACCACAATCCTATTTTTTAGATATGCTGAATGTCTGCAACACTTATCTTTGAGGGGAGTTCTGGAGTGCGAGCATCTCCAAAAATTAGGGCTTCAAACCTCCTAAGCTGTATGTGGGCTAGTGTTTGTGCATAGCTCGTGCATTGCACATTGTGGTGCACAGCACATACTTCAAAATGATAACCTGTAATAAAGCAGTCGGGAACAGGGAAAGGTACCATGCCTGTCCTCATTGCTCAGCATAATGGGCTTTGAATAGCTGTAATATAACCCTAAGACTAAAACTGACTTGTGACATTTTTAATTTTTCCAGGGTGTCATTCAAAATCTCATTGGCTCACAAGCACTTGAATTCCACTGTGGTTTGTCAGTAAGACTGGGGGAAAAAACCCCAAAGGCAAAGGTATCTGAAAAGTCCTGTCCTATGCGTATGCTAACTGTGAGTTTTTAGTTGGGTGGTAATACTGCATGGGAGGATGCTACTGAGCTGTAATCATTGTGAGAAGCAGGGCTCAGAATTTCCTGTATATTGCAGGTTTCAATTCTCAATGATAATATGGCATTAGCATGGGTTGGTTTTTTTTGCTCTGAATATTGAGTACGCAGGCAACTGGTCTTCCTTTATACTGGTGGAAATAGTCAACTATATTTAATTAGTAACATTCAACCCACTCTCCAAAATATGAGAGCTTGCCTGGGTCTCAGATTGTCAAGGTTTATTGCAGGCAGTCCAAGACCAGATAGTTCAATTAGAAAATTAACTTATGTTATTTTACCATATTAGGGAGTTAATTTTCTTCCAATTTGAAACAGATGATACATTGTTATAAAGGGTTGGGGCTGCACTTAATATTCTCCTATAAAAGAGGTAAAGACATAGAAGACTTTTCCGCTACATTGGGTTAGGGCTTTAAAAATAATATGCTTTTTACAAGCCTAACTGCAGTTTTTATTCCTCTGAGTCACGTGTGTTTGGTGGAAACCGTGCACTTTCTGTGCTTCTCAAAGCATAAAATGTGCAATAAAGTTTTGTAAAAAGAATTTATACTATGTTTAGCTTTACAAGGGAAAAAAAGTCTTGTACGTTTAATCTAATGTCATTAAATGTTGTGGTTTTCAGGCAATTTGTAATCCAGAAAGCTTTAGTATTGGGAGCTAAACGGTAACAGAAAATTAAAGCAATAAGGAATACTGAAAAATTAGTGGGATTACATTTTGTGGGACTAAATATTGACTATTAAAATGTTTGTGCTTTCAATAAAGTGGTGTGACTGTTGGCTCACCAGATATCTAAACTGAACCTGTACCTTTCTAAATGTTAGAATAATAAATTAAGTGGACCTCCCACCTAGGTGACCTTGCTTCTGTAGATGGCACCAGGAAGGAATGAATGAAGTGAAAAGAACTCTTGAGCAAAACCGACATCAGGTGGAAGCTCAGTAGGAGCTGCTTAGGACAATATATAATCCAGAAACATTTCTTCAGAGAACAGTCAGGACAGCTGAGCAGTTCTAAATAGCTTCTAAGATTGCAGTGTGTTTATCCATATTGCTCCTTTTTTCAGAAGCAAGCCAGTATTTTTACTGGGGCTCATGTAAGCAGGCAATGGTGGATCTAAGATATGCTCTAATTTGCGTTGTATGTGTATGTGAGCTTTTATCGCTCTTCTGCGATGTGTCACATCAGCCAATACAAACAATTCTGGGATTCATTAAGAATATAAATAGACTGATTGTTGAAAGTTTACTGTAGGAAGCAATGGCATCCATACAGGTCCAAGTGGATGCTTGGAGGGTATGATGGGAAAAGACAGAGAAGCCTTTTTCTCTAGGCCTTAATGCATATAATGCCAATTGTGCTTATGAAGCAGCTGAGTAGATGAGTTATTTGAGGGAGTGTTTCATAGCATTACCTTTTGGAAATAGAATAAAAAGATATTTCAAATAGGAGGCAGATTGATAAAGTCCTGACCCTCTATGGAATCCCTCTAGAATAGTTTCTTTGACTCCTTTAGGGTTTTCTTCATCATTACTTTCCAAGGGTGAATTCAGTAACAGAGTGTCCCATGATACAGAGCATACAGCACCTGGTGGCATATTATGAAAATAAAAATAACTTCATGTCTAAACCATTTCCCTTATTATCGCCCATAACAGCAACATCTGTCTGCAAATTTTATTTCACCTGGGGAGTTCAGATTACCAACTTTGCAGTATTTTTTGCCATTTCTATGCAGAAACAAACCCTGTTTTTTCTAAGTTTAATAAATGGATAGAGTACTTTTAATAAGGGACCTTGAGAATCCAAAAAGCTGGAAAGGGAGATCAGGGAAAATTATCAGTCTTTTGAGTGTATGACGTTACCAATTCCAAAGAAGAAAATAAATCTTGATGCCCAGAATCCAGCTTTTGGACAAGCAGTCACAGTCTGATGGAATTCTGAGTAATCCCTCTGCAGGAATTACTCAAATTCAATTTGATGCTTTCCACTTCTGAGGCATGCTGGAAGCAGGCAGCTTTAAATAATAGGCTTGAAGTATGCACTGTTATTACTCCAAACAGCTACACACGCACATCAAAATAAAAAAAAATATATTGGATATCACAGCTTTTCATTCAGGAGGGGAAAAATAAATATTTTTATATGATGGTAGAATGACATAACTGAAAGGTTGTTTTCCTTTGTTTTTTCCTCTATCAAGAAAAGTACATACAGGACTGTTTAATAGGGGAATGATGTTTCCCTAAGTACTCATATAGGTTTTTTTTTATTTTTCTTGTTGGGGTTCATGTTTTCCAGTAAGAAAGCAGCAGTGTCTAGTAAAGGATATAACCAGAGAGCATGGTTTAGACCTTGGTAACAGAATCATTTAACTGGGTAGTACTTAATGTAGCATATTAGAAAGGAGAGCAGAGTATGCTCTGTGCAATTCTGTCTTTCAGAAGGTGTTCAGTCATCCCTTACATAGGGGAGCCCCTGGGAAAAAATACACCTATCGTTTAAGGGCTAAGATGAAAGTGCTGCAAGCTTGATAACATCCCATGTTCACTTATCTGTTTGTAGTAATGAGCCTTTCCTTGGCCTCCTGCAGAGTGGTGGTGAAGGGAGAAACTAGACTTCTCTCTGCAGAGGACTGTAAGAAGAATGAATCCAGTTGTCCCAAAGCAAATTGTTATGGTGACCCTTAGGAAGATTTCTAATCCGTTGTTCTGTTTTCTCCTACTTTCAAGTCACTACAAGTGAAAGACAAGATGATGACCCAGGAGAGAGACTTCCCACAGGAAAGAGCTATAAATTTTTCACTAGCAGGATCTGTACCTTCAGACTGCAAAACATCAAGCAGCGGCAGCTTCAGGTTACAGTTGTTCCTGAAGAGAACATGGGATTTCCTTGTTTTTTTATGGGTAGGTGCTCTAGCTTCTTCTGAAACCTTGCAGTCTTAGTCTGACTCTCATGACAAAACCTGTGGTCTTAGGCTGCGGTCTGGCAGCAGGCAACTTCCACAAGTACAGGTTAAAATTATTTTTCTTTTTTTTTGGGGGGCAATTTGGAGTAGATCACTGAGGAGCTGACATGATTTGTGTTACAAGGTCTACAATATATTTACTGCTACTTTGCATTCTTGTTCACCCAAACTAGTATGGCTTCCACCATTTACCACATCTGCCCTGCTATTTTCTGGGTTTAAACAGAAAAAAAATGCAGTGATAAGTGTAGAACTCTGTTTACTGTTTCTTTATCACTACTTATAAGAGGTTTGTTTTGTTTTGTTTTTTGATTTAAAAAAAAAGGGAAGATCTTTTTTAAAGAGGCAGCAACACGATCATCCCAGTATAGAAGTTGGTTACAGATGTTGCAAAGAATAAGAAGTAGCTAATGAGAGAGATAGTAAAAGACGGCACAGTTTCCATTCAAATAAATTTTAACCTGACATGCCTTGCCATAAGGTAGATTAAAGACATTATAATATTTGTTATCACCTTTTATGATTCTAAGAGTTAGAAACTGCATGCTATATATTTTAATAAATGTTTTCACCATAGAACTATCTATCCTCATGTCAATTAAATCACGGATGTGTTTTTAGTGCGGGAAGTAGCTGGTTAACTGTGAGCTACTGAAAAGAAAAACTTTAGCACAGATTTGTTACATTTTCTTTGTGGGGTGACAAGTAAAGCGAATATTTCTTCCAAAATATTTCATGAATAAAATGTTGAACAGATGTACTTAAAATGTGGAAAAATTAAATGAAAGGCATATTTAGGATTTATAGAGCTGAAACCCAGAAAAACCAATGGAAATTAGAACTTTAATGAACAGAAACTATGCTGTTAATACAGAGCTTTTTACTGTAAGTTAAAAAAAATTGGCTTCTAGGTTTCTGAACTGAAATCTGGAATCATATAAATTATGGCAAGAAAATGATGCAACACTTGCTCTGAAAAAGGAAATTTAGCTTGAACATACACTTTTATATCATTTTTAAATTAACAGTGACTAGAGCAGCTCCATAAAATTGTACTTCTGAGAATCATGGAAATCCACAGAAGTCTGAGAGCTACAAAACCTTGACTTTTAAATTCTCATTTTGAAATCATGCAAACAAGATTACAGATGGCAAGAAAAATCCAAAAATTCTTGATTCACTAACAATTTCTTGTCACAGCTGCTGCTGTGAGGAGTGAGCACAGTGGGTAAGTGTAGTCACTTCACCCAGGTATGGAAGCATTAACAGTGTGTCATTGATTTGAGCAAGATAGGCCCATATTTATAAAATGAGCTGCGGCCTTCATTCAGGAAAAACACCCTTGTTCTGGAAAGCAGTCTCTTTAGACTATCACAGTTACAACAAGTCTACTGCAGAAAGCATTTGAGCCTGGAACTTTGGGAATTAAACACATGCTTAAGTACTTTTCCTTAATAGGGATACATTTAGACATGTGAATTGAGGCTTGCATACACTAGTAAACAAGGGAATTTTCAAACAGTTATCGCAATCTATGTTAAGTAATCCACATAATGAGTGGTGTTTTGGAGTTTTATATAACCGATACTGTGTCTTGTACTGGGAAAGAGTTTCTGACATGAAGTTCTTCACTAAAAATTTGCAGTCCAGCAATGTATCGATTAGAGTAATGTATGGAGCAATGTATGCTCAGGTGAAACACTGCTGAATATTGCTAAATATTTTGTTTTCCTAGCTCATGCACTTCAGAAAATTTTATCAAGAAAGAAAGAGATTTGAGAGGTGAGCAGATTTAGTAGTGATTTGAGTCCTGTGAGTAGTAGTGCCCCATTAGCTGTTGTACATTAGACTAATAATTTCTGAACAATTCAAATTTAGGCATCAAATAAGTGGTTTGGTATTTTATGAAGTGCTGAGAAACTTTGTGTATCCACTATTATTTTGATTGATTTACCAATTTGATGAAGATAACTTATATTTTCAGTAAGGATTTACAGTCTTAAGTCTTTGTTTTCCACAATTTAGGTTTGGTAGGTCCTCAGTGGGATGGGTAAAGGTTTAATTTTCTTCTGCTTTCACAGCCTGTTGCACCTCATAGGCCTGAAGAAACAGCAACCCTGTCTTTGTATCTCTGATTGTCTGAAGTCTTTGCTGCTAAGTTAGCTTGTTCAGTAGGTAGGTCAATATCAGAAATACAGGCTCTGACAAAAAGTACATGAGAGAAGGTATCCTGTGTCTAGTGATGCCCAGACTGTCACTGTGGTCGTGCAAACTGCCAGAGATTGAACTACACTTCCCAGATCTCCATCAGATCCTGCATAGACAGGAAAGATTAATCTTATTCTGTTTATTCCTTGGCACCTGACATCTTTCTTAAGTACTTGTATCCATATTCTTACATGCCAACAACTCCAGGATTTTGCTGAAATGACACGAGTTCTGTTCTGCTTACCTTGATGATGTGTCAAATTTTACTATTAAGGTTACCTGAAAAGCTTGCCTTTAGGAAAGACTGATGAGCTACGCTTTTGTTAACATTAAGTGTAAAAGCAGCTATCTATACCTGTGAGGCTCCTGACCCTTCTTGTAAGGGAGGTGACATTGCATCGATACACTGCTAGGCTGTGCTGTGGTATGCTGAATGATGATACTAACAGACTGCCAAGGTTCTGACTGCTAAGGATCGGATCTTGCCTGCAATCAGAATGGAAGATAGGCAGTCAGCTTAGCCAGCTCTGCAGCGTCAAGACCCAGAATGGGCTATTCTTGAAGCTGGAAAGCTGTATATGGGAAGGGGGAGATAAAACAGTATTGAAAGAGGCATTTGGTGTAATATGTGCCCCTTTTCTTCACCGGAAAAGTCACAAGTGGTGGGAAAGATGTTTCAGGGGATGCCGCATCTAAGAAAATTTGCTGCCAGGAGAGTCAGAGGGCTACTGTGGGGAAGATCAGCTGTGCTTGTTGAAGAAGCACTGGGCTACAGGATATGTAATTGAGCTTCTACAGAGCTATTAAAGTCACTGCAGTGGCAGTAGTAAAGAAAGTGAGAACTGAGTACATTTTTCTCGTTGAAACAATTGTAAATTTATTTGTTTGTACTTTTTGTCTGTATTTTAAAAAGCACTTAGACTGAATAACTGATGTTTATTCAAAGCAGTTATAATTGCACCCATTTATAAATTGCTAGATTAACTTGGGACATATGAAGTATTTTATACTGAAATTTTATATGTAAGAGATATGTTGTCCTGTCAGTGATGCAGTGACTTGGACAAGCCATTGCTGTACCTAATATTCTTTGTCTGTAAAATGGGATAAGAAAGTTAGTGACTGCTTGTTGGGCTCAGTGGTTAACACAATCTCTGGATGAAATGTGCTGTCTGAATGTACATTAATGAGATTAAGTTGAGGAAGAAGCTGATGCACCAGATGAATTCTAAGTTTCCTATCAGTAGTTGATTTTGTCTATTCCATATTTAGGTCATTTATTTGGAACAAGAATTGTTGTCTTGTGAAAGAAATAAGTAGTGCTTGAAATAGAAATTACGACATCCTGGTATGGGAAGTCCCAGAGTATGTGACTTGTCTCCTTCCCATGGGAAAGACTGGGAGTCCTCTTTAAAGTGTCACTATGGCATATATAGGGTGCAAACATATATATATAGCATCAAATATGACATATATCAGCCCATTTTTAGTGGAAATGGGGCAATGAAAATGAATTGTAGGATTTAGATGGCTTATGCATTAAAAGGACTGCTTATGATAACAGTTGGAAAATCATATATTGAAAAGCAGAATTAGCTACTCTCCCTTGTAATTTCAAGATGTATTCTAAAGTATTTCTTCCATATGCAGGGTGAAATTCATTAAAAGTATCTTATTTTCCTTCTTTTTCATTCTGTGCCAGCAGATCATTGGCATCAATACAGTGGGTGGATGTCACCAATATCTTTTTATTGTCTTAACGCATATGAAAGCCTATTTGGCATCATGGGAATGTATGTACTCGACAAGAGAATAATAGTGAAAAGATCTGCCAGACAGATCAGAGAGGTGAAATTAGTTCTTAAATTACAGTTTAATTCATTTTTGTATGTGGGCTGATAACTTGGTCTGGATATTTCTTCAGTGCATACTTCCTAATATTTCATACGCCAAAGACTGAACAGATATACTTTTAGTCTGGATAAATTAAGAGACACAACTTTAGGGTATGAACCTGAAAATTCAAAAACCAACAGACAACCAAGCCTTGAGCTGAAGCTTTACAGTGAAAACAGGCTTTCTGTTATAATAGAATGCAACATTCAAATAGCAATATCAGTATTTCATAAATATTAACAACTTAGATTTTCAGCAATCTGACGAACACCACCTCCTCCTCCCTGACCTCCCCAGGCATTTTTCCAGGCTGAAAGTACTGTTCTCAGAAAATATGAGGTACCACCAGCACCCCTTGAAGCTGACTTGCAAGAATCAGGATTGTACAAATGTTAGAGCAAGAACTCCCATTAGAGGCTATTTTCAGTCTCTAATTCTCCATTGGCACCCCTAGAATGTCTTCCACTCCTGCTTTAGCTGCCTCAGGAGCCTTACAACTGCAGGAGAAACATTTCTTATGGAACAGGGAGTAAGAGTTGAGTATTTCTTTCAGGTTTCATTTGAAGGAAAGGCTCTGTAAATGAAGCTGGATCTCCAAGATTTGAAATCCCTCATGAGATTATAGGAATGTGAGTTATCTTGTCGTCAATATGGCTTTGCAAAGGCTGAATTTCAGTATCCTCCAGAATCTACTACTGCATGAAATCTTTGTTCGAAGAAGCATAACTGCAGTAATGTAATACAAGGCTGAGACTAGGAATGAAAAGAAGACAGTATTTTGACTCCCTGAACCCCACTGTGCCATCTTTCAGTGGGTCAGTTTTATATGGGAGCAGACTTCTACTCTGTGCCCTAATGAATGCATTTCCATGGTCACTCAATGACAGGAACACATGTAACTGTGTTATATGGCCATGAGCATGAGGAATGACCACAGGGCTAAGCTGCTGCAGGCTTTCTTTCTGTAGCACTTACAAGATCATAAGGTAGCTGAGGTTGGAAAGGACCTTAGGAGGTTATCTAAATAAAAGCTGGTGACATGGAATCTGCAGGCATTGACTGAAGTGCAAATTTAAGATCCAGTTACAGAATGATTTGAAGATGGGAGGTGTGTTAGAGGATAAGTCTGCTGTAAAGAAGGTGGTCTGAGCAGGACTTCTTTCAGTGTGGGACTCCGTGAACTTTCTTCTCCTGGTGCATGGCACTTGGCACCAAAGGCACTTTGTTACATGTGGCATCAGGCTGCCTAGCAGTGCTGCCAAATAGTGCGTCATTCCAGGGATGAAAGCTAACCTGCAGATGTGCAAGTTGAGCAACCAGTAGTTGAACAAGTTTAGAGGATAGGGCACAAGGCCTTAGAAATTGGTAGCATTGTTAAAAAAATAGTTCGAGCCATTGGCTATTATATGGCAAATGGAATTGCTTCCTGATACTAAACAAATAGCACAACATTTTGATGGGCTATCTGACTATTGTGCACAGAAATGTGATTCTGACGTGATTAACAGAAGAAAAAAAACATTTGAGAAAACCATCTACTCCTGCTTTCTCCTAACTCTGGAGAACCAGAGAAACGGTAGCATTTGAATTTGTGATTTCCTCTTTCGTCTAATTATTATGGGAGCTGGTATGATTAATAAAACAGAAAATAAGCACTTAATGGACACAAAAAAGCTGTTAAAGGGACACAAAAAACACTTATGCTCTGCATTTGCTCTGCTGTTAGTGGTGTAATTTCAGAGACACTACCTCAGCATTACTATTTAACACATGAGTTTTAAAGATTCAAAAATGAGCAGACAGGTTTCATCAACATAGGAGGTCCCTGAAGAAATAAATATTTATTAAGCTTTCAGTGATGTAAAAAAGTGGTTTTTTTAACCACACTTCAAGTGTTGGTCTACTGCCTGCCAAATACATACCTGGTGAGCTATTTAGAAACTTCCTGTTTCACATGCTAATTAACAGTCTATGAATTCTAACTTAAATCAGGGTCAAATAGGAATGTATTTCAGAGGAGGCCTGCATTTGTCATTCAAAGGCATTGCCAAGGTTTTAAGGCCTTGCTATAAAGTGGATTTCACAGCTTGAAAAACTAGTTCTCCAATAACAACTGGGTCAGAACTGGGAGGAACCTTTATGCACTGAGTCACATGAAGTCCATTATACGTACACATGTTTGAAATCCAAAACTTGAAACATTTAACATAAACCTCTGAATCCTTGTGGGCAGTATGGCCTTGCACTCAGATCCTTACATCTGTGGTTCAGCTTGCAGTGAGATTTGTTGCACGAGTTACAACACTCTAGGGCAAACATGCTAAAAATTCTTCTCTTCAGTAGATCTGGACAGATTTTTTTGGGAATGAGAGCTAGGATGACTCTGGTGTCTCCTTCCCATGTTCAGTGCAGCATGGTCATTGTCATACCCGAAGCAGTAGTGTAGCAGCACAGCTCCTTTCTACCACTATCTTAGCTGCATCTTGCAAAGAGACAGCTTCTTGATATGCAGGTACATTGATTAGATTATCTTTAGAAACTGCTTTTTAATTGTTTGCTAGCTGGTTGTCGTGGTTTAAGCCCAGCCAGCAAACTAAGTACCACACAGCTACTCACTCACTCCACACCCCAGTCCTCCCTGGAGAGAAGAATAAGGGAAAAGAGTAAACACGTGGGTTGAGATAACAGTTTGATAACTGAAATAAACTATAATAGTAATAATAATAATTTTAAAATTAAAATAAAATACATGAAGAGAAGAACCCCCCCCCAAAAAAAAAACAACAACCAATTGATGTACATTATTATTGCTCATCACCTGTGGATTGATGCAAACCCATCCCTGAGGAGTGACCCATGGCTCCTGGCCAACTCCCCTTATTTTATATATGGTCATGACATTCTATGGAATGGAATACCCCTTTGGCTAGTTTGGGTCAGGTGTCTCTGCTCCCTGCCAGCTTCTTGTGCCCCTCCTCACTTGCAGAGCAGGAGAAACTGAAAAAACCTCAGGGTGAGTGCTACTTAGTGACAACTAAATCTTTGGTGCGTTATCAGCATTGTTCTCAGACTAAAGCCCAAGGTACAAGCTGCTAGGAAGAAAATTAACTCTATCCCAGCTGAAACCAGGACACTAGCTGTATCTGATTTCCAAATTCTTTTCTTTCTTACTCTCCTTTTTTTCCTTTCCCTCAAGTGGAATTATCTCTGGAGTAGTTCTTCATTACATTACAGCTTTCTAACCTAAGTTTCACTGGGTAAATTCTTTGTTATAATTAACTTATACATACTTTAGTGTCTTTGCATCTTAATAATTTTAAAAAAATATATTACTTCATACTTTTATAGTTGATTTGGAAGATGAGATTCACTCACTGTTAGTAAATATTACTCTGTACTTTCCATCATGGTTCACTTTCCCATTCTTTAGCTGCAGTCTTGATGACTTTCAGCCCCAAGTACGGACAAACAAGAAGTTTTACTCTGGCAAATTGCAGGCTCAGCTGTCTAGGAAAAAGACATGTGAGCTACACCTACATGGAGTGGCTTTTATCCTGATAGCCAAAGTGCATATATGGCTGTATGTGAGTATGGGGAGGCAAATGACCCAGAATTAGAAATGGAAGCAGAATTAATAATGGCAATCCAAGGATTCAAGTTTAAGCTGCACTTGGGTTAACACCATTCAGAGCAAAGAGAGAAAAGTGTGGAGGAAATAAATCTGGGATACAGAGTTATCTGCAAGTATTGAGATTTGCTGCTTTTCTTGCTACCTTAGGCAGGGAGGAACAGGAAGGAGGGGAAAGGATGAAGAAGTTAAGGGAGGTGGGGCAGTAGCTGCTGCTGGGAGCTTCCAGCCTTAGTTCCAGCTGTTCTTGCCACATGGCACCTATGATTGGCAGTAGTAGCAGTAACAGGAGTGACTCTTCAAGGCCCTGTTGTAGTAAAATTTTAAGGCTACCATTGTTTGTCTCCTCCAGCAGTCTGGAAATTACTTACTTTGACTATGGATAGAGTAGTTCCTAACAAGAAGGACCCTTGGATGTATAGAGTGTAGAGTATTAAATAACTGTGTGGAAGCTATATTGCCTTAATGCTTGGTACCTGTGATCACATGAGGTCAAATTTTGATATCCACAACTGTAGAAAATCACAATAAGAATTAGACAGGTTTCAAAGAGAACCTACAAACATGATCAGAAGAGTTGGAAAAAGTGTTTTCCACTCTGAAAAGAAGTTCAGCCTACTTCTTTCATTAAACAAGAAATTAAGATAGCATGAGATGGGGGTTGCTTCTGGCCCATCATGTTCTCCAGTCACGGCTGGACCTGTATTCCATGAACTTGTCTCATCTTTTTAAAATCCTGTTCTAATTTCTGTCTTCTTGATGTTCTATGGCAATGAATTCCACACTGTACCTGATTATTGTGTGAAAAAGTATGTATTGTTATTCACTTTAAGCCTTTTGTCTGATAAATACATAGATGCCCTCTGATTCCAAGGTGATAAGAAATGAAGAGTAATCAATTTCTGTTCATAGTCTTCTTGCCACTAGTGATTTTGAAGCTGCCTATTATATCTTCTCTCAGTTCCTTCCCAAGCTGAAGACTCGTAGTCTTAATTGATCTTTCATCAAACGGAAACAGTTTCATGTACCTGCACTTCTCTGTAAATCTTGCGCACTTTCTGATTTTGCTCAGTCTTCTGCTGTCATTGGATGGATTGGTCATGATGATATTTTCTAAGTTTTTCTATCCTTTCTTTCTGGTTGTCCCTCCTTCCCCCCAGGTTAATTTTTGTGCTTTGACTGTTGCTAAGCAGGGAGCTAATTTTTTCAGAGAACCTTTGTAATGAGCTCGTGTCCATATTTATGAATGTTTAAGTATGTGTAACATTGAATTGCATTTGCTGCTCAGTTGCTCAGACATTCAGTTTCATGAGATTTTTTTTGCAGTCAAATTCATGCTCTGTGACTCTCAGCAACACCAAGTCAAGAGTCACAAAGAGGTCAGGAATAAAGGAATTTATTTGCTAAACTGAATGCCAGCCAAAAACTTATACATGTGTGTCTGTATGCGTGTGTGTGGGTGCTTGTATGCTTTACAGGATGAGGCTGAAGTTCAGGATTGTTTTCAAAGGAGTCTGCTTTCAAGTCAGGGCCAGGACTGATTATGGCTTGCTCCCAGGGATAAGCAACATGTTTCTGAAAAATCCTGGTATACTGCTGGAGTATATGAGATCACAAGAAATATATTGAATAGTGAGGGGAGGAACAGTTGCTGTTGCAAAGGGCCTGCAAGGCTGGGGGTACATAAAAAATAAGATGTAAAAAAGCAGCTCCTTCTAGCATCCTTCAGATGATTTGTGCACTTTATTTCTTCAGGCCTGAGTCTGTACATACTCACCAGCTTCCTCCCAGCCTTCTGGGATTATCATGTGTATTGAACGACTTCCTTTTGGTGAAGGCAGAGCTGAAAGCAGAGCTGATAGGCTCTAGGCATTTATATTGTCCAAATCAGTCAACAAACAGCCTGGAACAGACGTTATCTGGAGGTGATGTATGGACTCTGTGAAAGTAAGGGATGTGCCCAGTGTAGATCGTGGAGCTTTATGGTTGGACAAAAGTGCTGCAATGTAATTTTGTGAACAGGCAGGCTGTAAAGTAATGCTCTTAAAAGAAGGGAAAACTATTGCTTTTTCTTATCTCCTTTTGCATTGTTACTCCATTTATTGCCAAAATTTTGGAATACAGTTTTAGAATATTACTTGGATTTTTAAATCCTTCTGTAATTTTCAACGGCTTTCATTACTGAATCCTATTTGCTGTGCTGCCATCTAGTGTTTACAGGTGCTGTTTTAATTTTGAGCGTATTGATCTTTTTTTTCTTCCTGCTTTTTAAAAATTCTCTTTCTCATGAAACAACACTGAAAGTACAAACCAAGCCTTCCTCTTAGTTTGAAAAATACAAGTGCAACTTGTCTTGACTATCCTCTGCAGAGAATTTGAGAGACACACAATAAAGAGATGGTCTTCATGTGGGAAGCTCAAAGACATCCTTTCACAGATGAGTGTAGTTAATGGGGGATGGATGATCCCTACAATCCTGAAGTAGAGCTGTTATTATGAAAAGCTGGGTTTTGTCTGTTGTTTGCTTTGCAGAATTCTTCAATTTAATGTCTATTGGCATCCATTTGGTGGGCAAAGAAACATTCTGTGTACTTAAAAAAGCAAGCACAACTGTGCTCAATGACTTTTTTGTGTGTAGCAGGTATGACACAAACCACAGTTCAAACTACTCCCTGAGGTTAAACAGAGTTGCAGAGAAGAGATCATAGCAGGGGTGTATAGCATGTAACATACAGCAGAGTGCAGTGTTAATTCAGTTTCCGTTGTGGTCTGTTCTGTTTCCAGGCTTTGATGTTGTTATGGTTCCAGATAGGCAAATGAAGTAAGAAAAAAAATTAAAATTAGCCTGATCTGTTCCCCATCTCCAGAGCCAAGTGTTTCGGGATGCCTGTGAAGGTTGTGTGTAGGCACTTGTAAGACCCAGAAAAGCCTGCTGAACTATTTCTTTAAATTTTAACAATACATCAGGGTCTAGCTGCAGTTTACACCCCCCTGGCCCCTTGAAGAACTGTAAAATCTTGGGTTGTGTGAGATTTGTCCTGCCTCCTTCCTGAGGGGTTGGCAGCATTTGCAGGAAGGAAAGGTGGAGCACATACGTGTTGCAGGGTTTTATAGTCCCTCTGCACTTGCTGTGGCCGGCCCAGGTTTGGAAGGTGCCCTTGAGTATTGCTAAACTTTCAGTGAAGTCTGTGGAGCTAATGGGAGAATTGGTGGCTACTGCCTGTTTTGTTGAAATGTAGGAATGGGCTAGTCAAAGCTGGCATCTTGTTGGAGGAGACCTTGTTGGAGGTCTGGCCACCTTCTTATTCAGGGGAGAATAAGGGCGGGAAAGTGTTTCTAGTGAAAATTTCAGCAGTGTTCTTGCCATGTCCAATGCTTCGGTGGTGATTGGAGCGCATTGTCTGCTCTACTGGCAGCACAGTCCTCCATGCTTTATCTGTACTTTGTATGCTGACTGCTTATTCATGTGACTATTTCTGCCTGGTAGATCTGACTCCATGTTATTTTTACATGCCAGCTGAAAACACAGGGGAAGACCCAGGCATAGGAGGCTTAAAAGACAGGTTTGTATCTCTACAGGTTTGTATCCCTACACAGGGGAAGACCCAGGCATAGGAGGCTTAAAAGACAGGTTTGTATCTCTACAATACCTTGTTTGTGTTTCTCTGCTCACAGGTAAATTGCATTTAGAGAGCAGATGTAGTTTTGATACTTGAAAATAAATTGCCACTTTTTATGCCCCCCCCTTAAAAAAAAAAAAACCAATAAAGGAATGGTTACATAAAATAAATATATTCCTGCTTATAATGCATTCTATAGTTACTTCAGACATGCATTTACCCTATTATGCTTTAAAAATTAAAGAAAACTTATTTTAAAGTAGGAAAAATGAAGAGAGAGCAGTGAAAGACAAAACACTAATCAAGTCCTTCTTTACAGTCTGTACAAGTAGTTTGTATATTCTGCTAAGGTGGTGGGCAGGAATAAATAAGACTTAGGCAGAAAATGAATAATATGACTATAACAGTTTCTTATTTGTCAATATTTGCATCTTTGAATAGTTAAGACCCACCCCTGCTCTCAGGACCTGACTTCTGCTGTATGTGAACTTTTCAAATCTAAAGGAAAGGAAACATCTGGCATATCATCTGGCCAAAAGGGCCATATGCATTGCACTGCAGTAAGTCATGACAATACATTTGATTTTTTTATTGCATATACGAATAATGTATACTGCTTTGTCTATATATTAGTCATTATAATTTTCCTGCTATAATTAGCCCACAAATCATGCTGTAGAAATATATGGTTGACTGAATTAGTCAGGTGCCCTACTAGTAGTTTGACATCTGAATGTGAGAGTTGAAGATGGCTGTTTGGAAAGTTAGAAATTAGGAATTGTTAGTGTGTCTCAGAAGATAAATAGAAATGTATATCTTCATGTTTTTTGCATATCATCTGTACTCTTTAGTGTAGAGCTATATAACTTTTATGTCATTTCTAATGTTCGAAGTACCTCATCCAATGTTACTTGTCTAGAATAAGTCAGAGGCAGATTTGCCCTTCACAATCTTGAGGATGAAGAATACTCCTGAGACCTGGGAAACTCATCTTGTTTCTCCTTGTACCTTCATGGAAATCCAAAATCTGGTCCAACAAACTCACTCTTGTGCGTAAGGGCTGATTTGTGTGTGTTAATCAAGCATGTTGCCAGCATTGAGGCACGCAAAAAGTGCAAGATGCTGATGGGTATGTATCTCTGTTAATGTTGCATGTTTGGGGGACTGGAAATAAGATTAAGCAGTGCAAGGCACAATTTTAGCAGAGCATGGAATATATGTATGTTATGGAATAGGCTAGAGTAAGCATTTTCTGTAAAAAAAATAATAATGACAAACCTGCTGACAATATTTATGGCAATACAAAAGTCATGAGGTCCAGGCCTTTGGGCACCTGCCCTCCATCTGAACTGGTTGGGCACTTGCATAAATACACAGCTTTTTGTGAAAGCACTCTGTGCTACATGGCCAGTAAAGCACATTCTCTGTGGTCAGAAGGCCCACAAAGATAATTTTATAATTAATGAAAATCTAGGTGCTAGAACATCAAAGTGACAGCAAAACCTTGAAGTGATTTTTACTGATGCAGACAGATGCAGCAAAGTTTTTCGTATGCCAAAGTCAAAATTAATCATCAAAGCCGTACCATTTTATTGTATTTAAGAATTCTTATTTATTTAGGATTTTCCTCGAAAATTAAACGATGTGTTTTGTATATTTTTGCACTATTCGACAGCAATCTCAGAAAACAGTCACATTCAACCTCTACTTATAAGGCTTGCAGAGGTTTGTCAGATCAAGACAGCTAAAGTAAACATGACAAATGTCATTTTGTAGTGCTTAATACCGTTAATCCTTAAAGCATGGAACCAGGAAATCCTTATTCGTACTGGTATTTGAAACCTGTAAGCAATCTTATGTTTCTAATGCTGATTTTCTTTTTATTCCACAAAGAAAACAGTATCAAGGCCTTTTTCCTGGAATATTACTTGAGGCTATTCAGAAAAAAAACCACAACAGGAAATTTAGCTCTTTAGCCCTAATAATGGTCTCTTTATTGAATGGAGACTTGCTTTTTTTGTTAAATAGATTTTCTTATGAAAGGGTTATAAGTGAACAAACAACAAGTTCAAGCTCATCTGATTTCTTTTGATTTATGTTGACCATGAAAGAGAGAGAGGTCATGCTGTTGGCAGGCAATAAGAACTAATCTGTTACTAAGTGAGTAATTAAAAGTGAGGCCCTATATATTTTTGTAATGAGTTGACAGCAATTCCACCCCCATGTCATACAGTTGCTCTAATCAACATGGTCATTGCATTTAGTGCCAAATGAGAAGTTTACAAGAAGTCAGATGACAAACTCCAAAATGTGCAGCTCTTTGAGATGTGCAAATGAATAGACTGACTACATTGCAGATGAGGAAAAACGCCAATAAAAATTAATGTCAAGCTGATGTGTGCAATTAGGAATTTTGCATTTTTCTAATGAATTGGAATGGATGCCTATGCTCAGCTGAAAGATATAAAATTATGTTCAACAAAAAAGAATAATCTGAGTTTTGGCAGCTTAGGCATTGTAGGATTCTACTGTTCTGACATCAGACATGACAGTATTGGCTTCCATATCACCATATAACCCAAAGAACATTTAGTTTTTCAGGACATATTAAGAAGTCTGTTTTTTTGTGTTCAGAGTAACTTCCAAAATTGATTCAGGTCCTGGATATTCTTGCAAAGTAGCCTTGGCCCCAGTCCATCAAAATGCAGCAGCTGTATCTTCACTGTCTTTTAAAAGTGGCCTGAAGGCTGGGCTTGAGGCCAAATTCCCTAATCACCCATACATTTCACTGACAGGAACTCACTGAAGTCAGGCTTGGAGACAACTGGGAACAGAACCTCAAGTTTGTTCTTTGTGTTTCCCATCTGGTCCTGCAAAGACATTACAGAATGTTGTTGGACAGGCAGGGTGTCCTGGGAAGTGGACAGGGCAAAGTCATGGATGAGATGTCCCATGGAATGATTCTACCAGTGCCTGCTGTTGGAACAGGTAGGATTTACAGGCAGTTGAGATTGCTGTAAGAACAAAATACACTGATAGAGCATTTTGAGTCTCTGGACTTCGTCAGAATCAGTTATCTCAGTGTAGCTGCTACTTTAAGCACCTGCTTAACTATTTTCTTTTTCTTTTTAATATAGTAGGACTTCCATGCATAATGTGCTCTGGTTTTTCAGACATATGCCAAAATACTTTTCCAAATTTGGGCAACCCCTGGTGAGAGCGAGCTTTTGGAATCGTAGGTTTCTGTAAAAAAGAGCTAGTATAACCTCCTCTGGTGACTTTCAGCCTGTGCTAGAGGCAGATGATGAAAGTACTCAGCAGTTGTGCTCAAAGCATATCCTTTTTTTCCATCTATACCACTTGGTTTAATTTAGGTATTACTTTACAATAGTTTTGCCTTACCAAAACTAGGGAACAATCATCTATGCCAGAGAAATGATAAAAAAATCTTTCACTTTTCATCCTTTGGAAGTCTATTTTATGTTTATCAGACACCTGCCCTCTCTTGTTTAAGAAACCACTTAAATGGAAAACTTCATAGTGAAGACATAAACGTTAACTATGAGGAGTTTTTTAACATTGCTGTCAAATTTGGAGTTAGGTGTGCCTGTCTTTCAAAGTAATGGAAACACTAGTCCTATTCACAGTTTTGTCATTGAGTTTGACTAAAACATAACTGAGGGTCTCACTTGGGTCATTTACTTTTGATTTGTGCTTCCTACACCTCTGTTAACAAGGTTCTATCCTATGTTTGCATACAAACCCTATTTTAAGGTTTTATATACACAGTCACGCAGCTCCCAGCTTGTTCTCATGTTGCTTATAGCCATGTGAGATCAAAATATTTGAATTTAAAATCTAATGTTGCTGAAGGTGGGATTAGCTGAGTATCATTGCCCATCTGTCGGCAAAAGTCAGGACCAGTTCTTTATCTAATTTCCTTAGATTACTAAGCAGCTTCTACTACAAAACACCAGAACTGCAAGTGCCTATAAAGCACTTTTCTCGTTATCCACTCATTGCTCATTTTGGCTGTAAGTTCTGTTATGTGTGATAAAATCTACAGAAATATGTGAGATCAGTGCAATTGGCATTACAGTCAGGCAAAAGATATTTCCTGCGAGTGGCAACAGCGCAATTGCGTATCTCAGCCAGTATTAGCTTGGGTTTGAAACTATTGTGAAACAGACTGGAACTGTTTGTGAATGGGTGATTCTGCTTAACAGATGGTTATATGTAACGGCAGCCAAGAGGCCATGTTTGAGCATTGTGTGTTTGTGGGGGCATGAGCCGTTGCCAGAAATGCCTATAAAGAATCTGCCCTAAGCTTTCTGGTCTAAGATTAAGCAGATATGTCATTTCTAATCCAGTTTTTTGGGGCAAACGTCTGAAGTATTACAAAAAAAAAATAACAATTCTGCAGCTGTTTCTGCACCCCAAAAAAAAAAAGAAAAAAAAAAAAGTCCAAAAGAAGAGCCCAGTAATGTGGATCAGGGAACTTGAAAAGGTTGGTTTCTTAGAACTAAATTTTTGTATTTCCTATTTAGACTTTTGGACAACAGCCAGCTTTCTGCTGAGTAGGTTGGCAGGGCACAGGAGTCAGATAAACAACAGTCTGCTGCCTTCTATGCCGCAACTCCATGTGTAGTGTTTCTGCTGCTTAAAGCCATTAGTGACTAGATTACAGAAAACATAGGGTTTTCTTTCATAGCTTTTATTTGTTGTTCCATTTCCTGTTCCATTCCTGTTTAAACTCTGTTCTTTCTAGTTCAGACATAGTATCAAAGTGAATCTGGAAATGAACTTCATATGGATGAGAATGAATTTTACATACTATATCCAATATCACTTTTTTAAAAAATAAACTTTATAATTATTTTTTAATAAACAGAATATTTTTTATTAATCTACTAAGTTTTAATAACAGTACGTTTCCCCTTCCCTTTTCCAATATTTTTATTCCAACAAAACCACCCTGAAAATTAATCAGTAGCTGCATGTTTTGTTGCAAAGTCTCTTGGGGACAAGTTGCCTTCGAATCACATAGATAAAGCCTGTAATGAACAGGGAAACTCAATGTTTTGACCTTCACTTAAGGTGTTTTTCCAATATAAATATATATATAAATAATATATCTCAGTGTTTGGATGACTGCCTACAGTATCAGAAAATCACCACCGAGTGGTGATTATTGTAGAAAAATACATAGGAGGTAACTCTCTGAACACGATCAGAAGGACATGCAGCTACATTTCACAACTAAAATCTTCTTGAGGTGTTCCTGTTTTGCAAAGCTGAATTAAATGTGTTTGTAACTTGGTGTTTCAGTTTTCTGAATATCTGTTCATGGTTCTTGGAGTTGCCATACCATCTCAGACTTTAAGTCCAGGAGGATGGATCTGAGAGCCCTGAGTTCCAGATGTTTCAGAGAACAAGGGGAACACCCTTCAGTGGGCAGAAATGGCACCATCTACACTGTTACTAGACTTTACCTTACCTGACCTTACCACTTCAGAGGTTGCTTAAGGCCCAATACACATTTTCTGATATGCTCTCCACACAATTTTTTAGTTTTATGTTAGGGAACTGTTGCTACCTACATAAACACCTAGCTGCTTTTTCATCTAAGTCCAAATCAGTCATTGTGTACATATGCATTTCATTTAACTGTGTTTAAATGTCCCAGCTGTCAAATTTGTTGTTTGTTTTTTGTTTATTTTATTGAAATACTTTTTCTTGTGTTGCAAAACATGACACAAAGACCCCAGATATCTGATACTTTATGTTTTTATTTGTTCATCTCTTTTTGAAGATAAAGCAATCCCAGTCTTTTCTAGCTCTCTTCATAGGTTTTCCAGACCCAAGATCATTGCTCATTATTGCTTTTTGCCCTCTACTTTTAAATTTTCAGGCCTGAGTCTCTGTCCTTTTCCTTTTAACCTATTTGTTCTGCAGGATCCTTTGAGCTGAATGTTCAGCATATCTAGGATGCAACCTTGCTTTACTTTCCTATAAAGATTGTCTACTTTGTCCCATTCCTTGTACAAAATAGCATCTTTGTTACTTGTCTGCAATTTAGTTGAATTGCACACAGTGAATCAAAGCCCCTTTCTCAGAGTCACTTTGAATTTATAAACCTGTAAATACAAAAAAATCAAATATAAGGAATCTATGTTTTTATTTCAGAGCATATTACATGTGCATATTGAAACTGAAAAAACCTTTTCTTTCATGTTGTTAGAAAGTTTAGTATTTTAAAGGTAAAAGAGGAAGACTGAACTTTGGTGCGGTAAGCTAATACAGCCAGTAAACTAATGTAGCCAGTGAAGGGATGGGAGGATGGGTGTAATGTTTTTATGGTAGATTGCTCTATTCATGTGTTGTCCTGCAGCATGTTGTGCAGTTGGAGCTTCTAAATAAACCTATAGTCTCATACTAAATATAGAGTACTGGACAGACAGTCAGCTTATGCAGCCTTGGAAGAGATGGCTTTATATGGTGAATTCACTGCTTACTGATGTCTATCATTAGCTTTCTGCAGACTGAAGAAGTCCATTCAGTCTGACTACCTTGACTGCTAGTCTTTCTCAGGTATTTGAGTAGTATTTCACATTGAGCTATATATACTGAATCCTGTGTCCTTTCACAGGAGGATATAAAACCTCATTGTCATTAAACCATTATTTACATTTCCTGGTCTTGCATCCAGATTGCGCTCTATGTGAGATATAATTTCTGTGATTCTGAATATGGTCCAGGGTTAACTTTCTGAAAAGCTTGCTTAGAAATAAAGGTGCGGACTATCTCATGAAGGAATGCTTTCTTCTGTGTTCCTTTGGCTGTTGTACATATGAAGGATGAAGGACATCAGTATTTTTGGACAGACTTGTTGGCTCTTTCAAGACCTGACTATAACTAGACTCCTTACTTTGTATCTTTAGGTGAGGAAGGGGATGGGTTGGATTCATAGTGCTTGCATCAGGACTTTATCATACTGCTACATGCAGCTGCATAAACAATTGAGATCCATTAGGTGCTATCTTCTTGTGAGTGTTGTAGGCAGAGTGCTTAACAGCTTCATTGGAGACTGATGGGACATTTTCTTTGGCATGTGCTGCAAACTGAATTACACATTTTGAGGAATTAATTGTATTTTTTTGTGTCTGTCTCAGCTCTTGTTCTCTGCCATTACACTTGAACATAATCCTTTGTCTTCAGCTGGCAAACACTTTCATGGAAGGGAAAATGTGGAAGCCAGTTTGTGTAGCTAATACAGAATAATAATGATTTACCAAATAATCAGCTCCTTGGTATGTAGAGTCTGTATTTCTGAACTTTAAGCTGACTTCAGAGTGAGTGTCCTGCACTCTTTGTCATATCTATAACATGTTGCTTTCTTTTAAATGATTTTTTAAAAATGACAGTCCATAAACCTTTAGTTGAATTAGGTTCTTGAATGCTTCTTACTGAACAAGAGGTGATTTCTTATTGCTATCTATTAATGCAGCCTATTCCTAAAACAGCAAGAAAAATTGGAATTTATGGTTTTGGATTTCACCAGGATGGGAGTGATGACAGAAAAAAATCTAGGAGAAAGAGATATTCTAATGCCAAATAATCCTCATCAGCTTGAAAGTGAGATAGTAGAACTGAGAACCGTGCAGTCTTAAATTTAGGACAGAAAACCCAACGCAGAGATATAATAGGAAGCCTAACAGAATAGGCCACAGTAGAACAAGGGGGAGTTTGGGGTTATTGGTTCACAGCTTAAATTTCAGTCAAGTGTGTGATGTTTTTGCAAAGCCACTGTCCTGGGTTCAGCAGTAGCAGTCATTTTTCTCCTTAGTAGCTGGTGCAGTGCTGTGTTTCTGACTTTCAGCCTGGGAACAGTGCTGATAATACCGATGTTTTTAGCTACTGCTTAGAATGTTTAGATTGACCAAGGACTTTCTGAGCCTCATGCTCTGCCCTGAGAGGAGGGGAAGCCGGAAGGAAGCAGAGACAGAACACCTGACCCAAACTAGCCAAAGAGGTATTCCACGTCATGCCCAGGATGTAACAGGGAGTTACCCAGAAGGGCTAGATCACTGCTCAGTCAGGCTCGGTGTTAAGCGGTTGTATTCTCTTCCCTTGTAATTTTCCTTGTCATTATAATTATTGGTGGTAGCAGCAGTGGTTTGTGTTATACCTTAGTTACTGGACTGTTCTTATTTCAATCCGTGGGAGTTACGTTCTTTCCATTCTCCTCCCCATCCCCCTAGGAGTGGAGAGAGGGGAGGACAGGTGGGGGGGTGCGGAAAGAGCAGGCTACATGGTTTTCTAATTTACGACTAAGCTTAAACCACGACAATGGGATATAGCCCTAGAGGGCAGAGGGGACCAAGACTATTCAAGGATCTCCTGCTACAAGCTCAGGAGTGTTGCATCCCAACTAGAAGGAAGTGCAGCAGGAGGGCCAGGAGA
>WYDI02017177.1:5428-32259 GCA_009867235.2 Psittacus erithacus
CTGCCCATGGCAGGGGGGTTGGAACTAGATGATCTTAAGGTCCTTTCCAGCCCTAACTATTCTATGATTCTATGACTCTAAAATATGGTACTAATAGGACATTATAAATGAAAAGAACATATGTAATATTTACAACAAGCAGTTAACTACCCTCGTTTACATTCTGAAGCAAGTTAACTGGCATTGTCTCACAAAACTAAAAGCATTATGGCTATACAGCTGGTTCTGTTTCTTCAGGCAGAAAAAAGGGGCTACGTGTAAAGTCTATTGCTTCATATTCTTAATTTAAAATATAATTTTATACATATGTACAATATGTAGTTATAGGCAAAAAAACCAAAAAAGTATGAGTATAGTATGCAGGCCTATAACAATATTTCATCTTTTATAAGATTCATGTGCACTGTGACAATACTAGTTTATGTTATGCATTATTTAAAGGTATAGGTGATCACTATTAGAGGTTAATATTATTAAAGATATATAGAAGACACTAATTTACTTTTGCAAATGTGGGCAATTCACTCATTACAACAAATCTTTGTATGTTAATCACTGTACATGGCTAGAGAAAATCCCTAACTTAAACAGTTTGAATCTATTTAGGTGAAATGGAGATAGGAAGTATTTTAGGATATGGTGTTGAGACACAGATATATTTAAATACTTCTCCAGTCACTTGATAGTCATCAGGTGAAGGGGAAACTGGACTTGGATGTCCTGACTCCTAATGAAGTATCTTAAATTCAACGACCACTCTTCCTTGCTAATGTCTATCCTATTCTGTTATTTTCTTTTTTATCGTATTTTACACAGTGCTGTTCTTCTTTTTCAGGGAGAGGATATAATGGTCAAGGATAATATTGGTGCCAGAGGATAAAACTTCCATTAACAAACTGAGAATGTCAGATGCTGCTACCAATTTATTTATTTAAAACTGCAGATCTGTCAGTGGAAAACTAAAAGGGAATTTATATTTCCCTGAGTCATACCCCAAAAGATTGTTGCACAAAGGTTAAAGAGCTGTTTCTGAGCATCTTCCCAATCCCAGTGCTCTCAAGGTTTGTCTTTTGTGGGATTCTTCCCAGTGTCCTGTTCTGTCTCCCCTGTCCTGTTGGTCTCTGGAATGTGCATTGGAGAGGTACCCTTAAGTGCCAGGACCAAGGAAGAGGCTTTACAGCCTTCTCCTTTGCCCAGAACTGCGCCACCACAAGCCTTTCACTGTCATGTCCTGCTGAACATGGATTTACTTAGACTCAGCATGGTCAGCCAGAATATCTAGTTAGGCCCCAAAAATCATAATATTGCTTAAAATTATTGAAAAAATGTCTTTTAAGCCTTGAGCTTAGCTTTTGGACAACACTTCAATAATGTTTGCAAACTATTCTCTATGGCCATTAAAGCTGGTTAATTGGCTGCTGATACATTCAGCGGGTTTCTTTTATTGTTTCCTCTCTTTAATCACATGGATCTAGGAAATGAGGGTTTATTAAAGAAAAAAAAAAAAAGTAAATCACTGAGTATTATCAGATGCACCATAAAAAGATGAAGATGGGATACAGAGACAAAAAACAGCCCTTCCTGAGAGAAACAGGAATTTTATGCTTGTAAGGGCAGCAGCTAGGATTCAAATGGAGCTGTGCCTTCAGGAATATTTCTGTCTGCAGAATATTTTTTTATGTTTTACCTAAATATCATTAATCTGTTCCATCCAAATAGTCACAGTGCTAACAGGCCAGAACAAGGTTTCTATGTCCTGTTATTAAAGCACCTTTTTTCTCCCTAGCCTGTATATCCTTTGTCATTTTGACTAGTAACCTTCAGCTTTTTTTAAACTTAGAGCCTACAGCATGAATATTTTTTACTGTGATTTAGATGTCCAATTAGTGTAAGCACACATCATGTTAGGAAGTACCAGGGAAAATAATTACAAGGTGGAGGAGAAATAAAAAGGTGGGCAGTAACTGCAAACCTGAAGACTGACAGAAGAAAACAAAATACCTGTCTTGTTATTGTTTTAGCCTAAGCTAACTCTGCTACATTATTTTCTATTAAGATACATTCATTTAAAGATAAACCATTTTAAATGACATGAGAGATTAAGAGGAAAACAGCATAGGTGGAAATCTTTAAGCAGGAATTTGGTAGAGCTATTCACTTAAAACTAAATGTAAGAGCCCTTTCCTTATATTGCTATGTACTGCTACCTGCTAAAAAAAAAAATGTTATTAAATATCCAGATTAAATGACACCATTACAGCAGATCTTATTATGAAATAGGAATGAGGTATCTCCAGAATTTTAAAGAAGCAGATATACGTATATATAATATATACAAATCTTTCTTTACATATATGTGTGTGTGTATGTGCATATATGAAGTCCTTTGTGACCTTCATACTTTTCCCAGGGAAAAAAATCTGGGAATTTGACCCATTACAAATCCTAATCTCACCCTCCTACCACACTTGAGTTTATCAAAACATTTCTCCTAGAAAACAGCTGTCTTTTGAAAATTCAAAGCTATGGGCTACATTCTGCACTCACACACAAGTCTGCTTATTTCAGTTGCCTTTAAGGAAGGCTGCAGGTCAAGTACAGCGCAGGACTCACTGAGATACTGACCACAGCGGGACAGGGCAGCATTTGGTTTCACAGAGGGTCAGAGCCTTCAGGAACACACAAATGACAGTTGAAACTGGATACCTGATTTATTTACAGCAAATTTCCCAATTCTGACCACAGCTGCAATTTTGGGAGCTGGGGGAAAGAGAAATGGCAAACACTATGGTGGAAGAGCAGTGTGGTAAGTCTGTTTGGAGGAGCTGTTTTCCTTGCAAGAAATAGAAGAAAGCAGCACCCTTGTGCACTGAGGGCATAGTAAAGTACAAAACCACAGAGCACAGGGTGCCGCCAGTGGAGCTCCTTCTGCTGGCTCGCAGTCCACACACCCTGCTCTCAGTAAAGATTGTCAAGAGAAATGGGGGCTGCTGCTCTACCAACCAGTCTTCAATCAGCAGCCTCTGCAGCAGTCTTTCCTGATGATCCCATACACCTCAGTCCCTTCTACATATATCTGGTAGTTTGGTAACTTCAGGATAATGAGATCAGTTTGCAAAGTTAATACTAATATGAAGGAAAAGATGCCTCATCTATCCTTCCACAGACAAGGACCATATCTTGTATTTTTTCTACAACTAGGCTACATTCACAGAACTCTGTGAATAGTTAATCATAATATGAACAACAAAAGAATCTTTGTCTGAAATGGCCAATGGCTGCATAAAATCGACCAGGTTGGGAAAGACCAAGGTCATCAAGTCCAGTCATTACCACAGGACTGCCAAGTCCACCGCTGCATGAACAGTGATAACTACAGATGCAAAAGTAGTTGCAGAAGCGCTAAGGTATACCACATAAAACAGCTAGTTTACATGAACTTTACTTTTAAAAATTATCTATGTTTGCATCAAGACCATGGCAAGAAATGAAGAACAGGTTATTCTCACACAGCCATACATTTCTCACAAACAGATCGGTAATTCGTCTGTGCAGAGAAGATTGGACACTTCATCAAGAAGTGATTCTTAAGAGAAAGCTTGTGTGGGAAAAACACAAACTAAAATGTCACTTTCATCTTCCCCTCCTAGAGAATGACTCAGTAATTGAATTACAATTGTCCTTGACTTTCACAATTTTTTTCCTATAGGAACATAAATGATGATACTCAACAAGTTCGTTTCTAGGCCTGAGAACAGAATTTTTATTTTGTGGAGCAGTAATACTGCAAAACCTAAGATTTGTTTCTTCAAAAGGATCTGTTTTATATATATTTATGCTTAGCTGATGAATGTAAATACCTAATGTCCATAAACCAAGCAACCATCTGTGTAAAAGTCAGGCAACACAAAACAAATTTTTCACTAAATCAATGCCAAAAAATTGATGAAACTATCGTAGTACTTGGTAATCGTAGTGTAAATTCTTCAGGCAAGAAATGAGTGGAGAGGTGGATGGAGAGTCCATTTCTTCTTCTTCCCACCTGCCCAGCCCCTAGATAATCTGATCTCAGTAAAGGACCAAGATATTTAGGTCTTTGGGAGATCTTTAGCATGACATGATTGAGGGAATGCTTTTCTCTAGCATATAAGTCTTCCTCTCTCAGTATATTCTTTTTGCTGCCTACTCCACTCCCAGCACCTGCACACTCCCAACATTCCTGCTCCAAGACCAGCTTTGCTGAGGAAAGGAAAGAAAGGTTCTGGCTGGGAAGTACTGATTTGCAGCATCCCCACCTTGCAAGAAAGCCTGGCAAGAGATTAAGCCAGAGCTACCCTGAGAGCAGGCAGCACCAGTGGGAGCACTGGGCTGTATGGAGCAGAATAGCCTCAGGCACACAGCTGCTGCAGACTGCACCCACACCAGCAAGAGTGCCAGGATGCAGGCTTAAACACTATCCTGCAGTTGTTCACTAATGCTAGTGTGCTGTCTGACAGGCACTTGGGTACCTGCCAGCTAGCACTCCCTAAACCAATGCTCCAGCACCATTCAGGAGGCTGTAAGCAGAATAGATACAGTCACCCTCATTTTAAAGACAATTGAGCTGTCTGGGTGCAAACTGCTTCTAAGGTCAGACAGCAGGCTCTGAACTGCCTTATTGACTAGTCCAAATGTAGTGATAGATACTGCAATAGTAGTGACATTTCATGGCTTTAACATCTTTTGGTACCATATACATTTAGCTTTGTACTGCTACTACATGGTGAAATATCTGCCTTTAGCATACAGCCACGCATGTTGTTGTGTGTGCGACCACTGTGGATATGCTGAGAGAAATGTTCATGTAGGAGAAGTAAGCATGCACACTTTATAGGAGAAAATCCACCTCTCTAATCTTGTATCTCTAGAGGGCTATTTAAAGTGTTTTTATCAACATAAAGATGTAATATTATGCTCCCTAATTCTAAGGACTGTTTGTGGCAGGGAAAGTGTTCTTTTAATCTCTCACTCCTGAGAAGCATTGAGGGAAATAAAGCCATTGGTATTAGTGCCTGGACTCTGAAGAGATGCCATTCCAATTTTGCCACTACTCTACAGAGACCTGTTCAACAGCATCAGATTTTAAATTGTTCCAAATTAATCCAGAATTCAGTTAATTGTGTATCTTTTAAAAACTCCATTTCTGCATAAAAGTAAGTTAAAATATTACCTTAGTATGGTGCCCCTTTTAGGTGTTTACATTACTGGGTAGCTATGTCTGTTATCTTTATTTTGCTTTCTAAGTTTTACTTGAAATACAAAGACATACATATCTCTGCAAACACAGGATATGCAACATTCATTTGTACCTTTGCACCTACGTATCTATTTATGTCTCTACCTATAAACACTTATAATGCCCTGCTTACCATCATGTGTCTGGGCCAGGATTATAAATATATACAGGCAGGCAGTGACTTACCTTTTCAAATGCAGACCCCTTCTGTATGCCTTTTCCATGCATGAGGCAGCAGTGTTTGATGGAGGACTACACTGCTCACAGGTGGAAGAGGGAGGTGCTGCTGACTAGCAGGCCTCTGAGCAGCAAAGGACAGCAGCCTTTCTCCTGCTCTGGGATGCTGTGTGTTAAACACAGTTTGTTGGTACATGAAGCCCATCCTGACACTTGGGGCCATAAAGCTGCACAAAGGGGCTGCAGTACAGTGAACCTGTGAAAGGGTGATGTGCATACCTGTTTTCAGAGGAAAAAGCGGCAGGTGTCCATGATGGCAACCAGACTCTCAGGACAATGCTCAGAATTACTTAATCCTTAAAGTGCTCATGGCTTCACACAAAGTTCTTCTATTTCTAGCGCCAATATAACACAATGTAGTCAACTGCAAAAGTCTGACAGGTGAGATTTGTTTAATAATAGTAAAGAAAGGAAAAAGAAGATGCTTTCCAAATACTTTCCTTTTAGCTGTATCTTGATTGCCTTTGGATTCTGTGTCCTCAGGGTGGGAGCTGTTGCAATTCTGAACTTCAGAAAAGCCAAAACAGAGAATGAGTCATGAGCAGGATTTTGTCCTGAGTTCTCTGATGTTCCCATTGAGGCGATAACTGTTCAGCTCTTTGGAGGTTTCACTTCAATCTACATTCACATTTGTACTGGGATTAGACTGAGACAGGGTGGGTTTTTCAGTTGCATTTCACCATTAATGACTGCAAAGCCTGATTTGATTGATAACTAGTGTGTTGGAAGCCTCAACTGACTCAAGAATAAATGATTAGCCAATGGAGGTTGCTGTTAAAAGAAATGATTGAGGACATGCACTGAATAGGATTAAATACATTTGACATCAGAATTTTAAAGCACGTAAGCAGAAAAGTATCACATACCAACCATAATCCAGTCACAGAGAGGGTTAACTTCCCCATTAAGCAGGTTCTTCTATAAATGTATACTTTGATTATATTTCACTATGCTGTTTCTTAACCGTTTTGTACCATTGTGTTACAGGCAGAGGGAAAAGGGGTACAAAGGAAAAAGTCATCAGACTTTGAACTCCATTGGAAACTGCTAAAAGTAACTTACTCAGATTGCCTCAATATAGGGAGAAATAATAGTCGTGACAATCAGGGTCCATTCTTGCATGCCCAGCAGCAGCAGCGGAGACAGGGCTGTTTCATGCATGTCCTGTGAACACACAACAGCATCAGGGAGCAGGATCTACCAGAGGCAGTTTTTGTTGAGCAGTTTGGATGCTGGTTGGGGCGCTGGCAGCTGCTTGTACTCTCCAACCTGCTCACGGCACAGCCCTACTGTGACCGCTATCTAGGCAAGCTGTCAGTCTGACTTAGTCTGGTAATATCTCTTTTCCTAAAAGCAATTTCTGGGATTTTAAACAGTATGATGAATTTTGATAATCCTAATTCGTGTGTACCTGAACAGATTTGTTGTTTAACAGTTTTTAAACTTTTGTGCATGTGAACAGATGTAAAAAAACCAAATGGCTAACAACACCCACTGAAGTAATTTTATTTTGTGTTACGTCAGCCTTTGATCTCTTATTTCAGGAAATGTGGTGTGAAAGAACCAGGCAATTTATAGTTGATTATTGTATTGGAAATCAGCCTAAGGATGGCATTGGGTCTGGTAATTTGCATGTATTTTGTCAAATATGTTGTGTCAAATGTTTTACACCAAATGGCAACTCATTCCAACACTTGTACAATGCATGGAAATCATCTGCCTTCTTGAGCGATCATAAGGCATTGATAAAATGTAATACTTGGATCCTGGAAGTAAATCCTGGAATTGCAAGCCCAAGAGAGAATTTTCTTTTGCAGATTGTGTGCCAGGCTTTTTCTGAATTATTATCACAGATGGTGAAAAATTCCCATGGCCTTATCCTCATGTTCTTTTTCTTTCCAAATGGAGTCCTCTGTGAAACACCAGTATAACTGCATATGTTTGAACTCTGACTGTCCACTTAAACGTATGCTGCACATCAGTGGTGTGGTTTCTGGGAGAGACTTTTAGGCTCTGGGAGAGAGATTAGGCACTGAAACTTTGCTTAATATTATCTCTGCTAGACTATACCACTAACAGAACAGTCAGAGTTGAAACACAGTCTGTCACGCTGTGTTTAATCCAATAGAGTTGCAAGCTTCAAAAAGACAATTCCAGTCTCTCCCTCTCCCCTAAATCCAGCAACATGTGCCTGTCACTTCCTTCAGTAATTCCCAGTGGTCTTTCAGTTGCAGTTAGTGGGATCTGCTCACTGATCCAGTGGAAAATGATGTGTGTCTGGCTCTATGATCTCTTGGTCATTGATCTGGTGGACGACCTCAGACAAGATGCTTCAACTCCCCCTCCTTCCCACTTATGCCTCTGAAAAATAGGGAAATTATAGTGGTGAGGTCTCTATAATTAGTTTCTATCCTGGTGAAAGATCTTCAATGGTAGTCTATTTCTCAGTAATTAGGGTGAGCATATTCAACTGACAGGAAAGCCGAATTTAAAATCACTCAGGTGATCTTACATCTTAGACCTGAGATTTTCTTATGTTCGTATCAACAGCTGTATAATGCCCATTTGTTACTTGATATAATAGGTATTCAGAATGAATTTTGAAAGTACATAGTATCAGAGATCTTTAAAAGAAATCACAGGAGCTGTATTTTTACAGTGGGTGTGAAATTTCATATCTGCTATAAATTTCAGGGTTGAAGTACTGCTCACAATTTGCAGCTAAGTAGCTGGTGAATTTCAGAAGGGGTGTTGGGAGAGCTGGGCAGCCTGACTGCAACCTTTCTGGTGTGCCCACTGTTTGTCACCTGATAGGAACAGAGCTGACTGCCCAGCAGTCCTGCCCTCATCCTGCACCCTCCCACTGCCGCTGTCACTGTTGCATAGCACTGCCCACTATGGCTGTGCACTGCCTGCCTTTGTAACCCCTGGGTGATAGCCCATCACACTATACAGGGGTAATTTACCTCATCTCCTGTTGGTAAAGCAGTATAAAACAGCTGGAGTGTGCTTATGGACTTGGCATTTAATGGGCTTTTTGGTGAGTAGCGGTACAAGCCTTATGTATCTGGTACTGGTACACAGTGTGCAAGCTGGATTGAAATGGATTCATTCCACAGGAAATATGATTTTATGCTTCCTAATTAAGCAATTAATTTGTGTTTTGCCTACTGTTTGGCAAATGTCAGGAGACAAAAGTTGAGAACAAGTGCATGCTGTATTTGCATCAGACACTGAGGGCTAAAGAATTACTCAAAACTGATAGTATGCAGAGTTGACTTCCAGATTAAAGTTTGGATGCATTTGAATAGATAGATAGTTTACTTTTTTCTTCATTGATTTGATATAACCTGGTTTGAATCCCCTCAACAGAATAAGAATTCAGATTTAAAGGAAGTCTTGACTGACTGATCTCTATGAGTGTCCTTGACAGTCCTTCTTTATTCTTGTCACAACTCTGTTCTTTTCTACTGGGAAACACATGTTGTCCTATAACTCTAAACTCATAAGAGACAAATGTCAAGAAAACTTAGATGGTTAAATAAAAATTAATTTGCATGGTCTGAGACTGACAGCTGTTTCATACATTTTGGGCCAGTCTATGGAAATTTTGAAAAATTAATAACCAGCAAAATCTGTCTCAAGTAAAATATGCTTAGTGTGTTCCATTAAAATGATACTGATTTTATCCCCTGAAAATAGTCTTGAATAAACCTTGGTTCATTCACAGAAAAGAAACCAATGCTTTTGGTTAATAAAGTGATAGTAAACTTGTTTAAAATGAGCATGTACTCATTCATGTACATTATTTTATTATTACATGTATCTGCGTATGTAGATAATTAGAGGCCTAACCCAGAAAGCCCCAAGAGGAAGAGCTGACATTGTGCTGGGAGCTACATCAGTTCTGCTCCACTGACAAATCCACTTTTTAATAATGGAGAACCCCCATGAAAATATTGAAGGCAATCAACAAGTTGCTTTGCACATGTGAGAAGATTCTGGTCATGCAGGTCTAAAATGTGCCATAGAAAAAGACATGGTTGCCCATTTTATGGCATGTTGAATTTTACACAGTGTCTGCTTCTAGCAAAGAACATTTCTAAGGTATTGCATGCAATAAATGAATCCACCAGGCTCTTGATTTCAATGCTGCATGCATTTCTTTGGTGTGAAAATTTCTGTGAAGACTTCATGAGCTAAAAATTCTCTGAGGTGAGGTGCTGAAACTCTAGGAAACAAAACTGATAATGCTGTACCTCTGGGCATCTGTACTGCTGTTTTAAATTCAAAAATCAATGTACAACAAAGATGTGGTTTTAGAAAGCCCACTGTATGCAAGTGGCTATTAAGCCAGTATTAATGGTATCTTAGGCAAACTGGCATTTGTTAAACAGATGGGTGGTATTATTAGCACGACATATGCCTGGCATTTGAGTAACAGTCATCTCATCAGTATATCTGAAACAGAACACCCCTGCTTCACGGGTCAGTTCTCTGCTGAAATCTGTAGAGACTTCAACTGAAACTAAATAGTTGCAAACCAGTACAATTTGGAGAAACTACCTGGCCCCTGTATCTCCCATATGAGCCTGAGATGGAAGGAAAAGCTGCAGTTGACTGAGGAGACTTGTTCAACAAAAACAACTGAGCTGATGTGGATGCCTTCATCGTGCAAATAAAAACATGTAATAGTAGCACACCTGCAGTGTGATGAACGCCTGGTGTGTGTGTGGCAGCAGCTCCACAGGCTGTGTGTTTTGAAACTAAATCTTTCTTCCTCCTATTGACTTCTTGCCCTGTGGTACATTGAGTTGGCTGTTTGAGATGCTTTCACTAAGTATAAAGTCAATTGACTGTAAGTGGTGATGAAGAAAACATTGTGTGATTAATATTACAGATCAGGCTCTTCTGATCAGTCATAGAAAGAACAGTCAAATAAACTCAACTTCATTTCAAAGAATCACACACTGTTAATGGCGAAGAGTCTGCCTGGAGCCCAACAGGAAAAACAAGCCACTTGAGGCAAATCTCTCTTCTTTTACATAGAACAAACTAGTTGAGCAATGTTAAAAGCTGCCTATTGATTTGTGACCAGACTGAAAGCCATGCAGTGATGTAAATGAAAATGTGTCAAGAGTCAATATTGATTTTTTTTTCTTTTTCTTCTTCTCTTTTTTTTAAAGCAAGGCCACCCCCCTTGGGAAATACTATTAGCTGTACTGCTAGGCTTGTCAGTGAGTGAAGTAAGACCTTTTTCCACAAGACTATGTATGTCCTTCTTTTACCGAGGTAATATGGACAGCATGCTGAGAGCAGCTATGTGATAAAATTTCCTTTCTTGAGAAAATTGTTAGGTGAAGAAAAAGAAATGGTGAATAGATCAGTTGTTACAGAAAACAAATTTGCTGGGTTGAGCTTGCAGTCTGGTACTCATGGAGTAAATCCAATTTTTAAAAAATCTGTGCTCGTTATACAATACATTTGTGTAACAATATAAATTATACTCAGCAAGAACCAAGGCCAAGGAAAGGGTAGAAAATGAGTCCTGCTATTCCTAGAGTTGCGTGCACACAGCTGGAGTAGATCTGGACAGAGTTTCCTTTCAGAAAGATGGAGGCCATAGCAAAAGACCTACAAGAGTCTTTCTTTTGAATGAAGGCTAGAAGAAGAGAAATTACCAAAAGGGTAATCCAAATTTGTTGAGTTCACAGAATCCTCAGCTAGGGATATAAAAAGCAGTTTAAGAAAATACAGCTAGCATTTTCCTATTTTTTTCCCCTGAAGAATCAAATGAATATTGCAAAAATCACTATTCTCAAAATCAATGTTATAGCTTTTTCTATTAGATTATGCACTGCAACAAGGTTCTTTTAACCAAAATTTTTACTTTGCTACCTCGTCGCAAGTAACATTCTTTGTCTTTGACAAAGACCTATTCTCTGTAGCCTCTAAGTAAGCTCTTATCAATCTGTGCCATCAAACCTGGCAACTAATTGCCTACACGTCACTTAGAGGTAACAACAGGATATGGCAGACAGCCCATTGCAGCTCTGATCTTCTCAGAATGAACAAAGACCTGCAAGGGAAGGTTGGATTTAGCATGAAGGTGGTCTCGTGAGAGATGCTTTCTACTTTATTGGCACTTCTTCAGGTTTTGGATACTTCCATAGCTCCTAGCTTTGCCTTCTGGACAGAAGAAATGTGGCTTCATCCTATGGTGGTGGCTTCCTTCTCCCCTTTCATCCATCTTTATGGCTCCTCTCCATGAAAGAAAAATATTTCTTCTGACCCCCAGGTAATCCTCACCTCAACTTTAGTTTTCCTGGGGTGACCAAAAAACTATTTCAAACTGAAAATTAATAAATGGAGAAATTAAATCCTAAATTGTATAGGAAACCAGAGCAAGTACCATAGCAGCAAACTGGCAGTCTTCCAGCTACTGGAAGAAAAAGATGTCCCAAACTCGGAAGATGCTGTGGCATATCAAAAGTGCAACCCCAAACATATTAAATGTGCAGAAATACTCCTATTGATTTCATGTTGATGAGGTTCAGGTTCCAGCTGATTAAAATAAAAGTTCATTTCTAAGACTCCAGCAAATTGAATTTGGCCTTCTGTTAAAGGCTGCTACTGAGTTATAAATGGATTCCTGACTGATGAACTGAAAACAGTTGAATGAGAGATGTACACACGGCTGACTTTTTATTTTTCATCGTTCCAGACAGATTTTTGATATTTTATTTTCTCTTTTTTTTTTTGTTTTTTGTTGTGGACAGAATGAGAACAGTAAATGTAGTAACTTTTTTTTTTTCTTAAGAGAAGAAACATGAGGATAATAACATCTCCTGTATAAACTAGATGTAATCTGTCACAAATCTGGAAAATAAGGCAGTACTGAGGTTGTTCATGCATTCTGCCTGGTTTGTCAGGCAGGTTGCTTTCAATTTTGTGTTGTAACCATTCAGACTTATTATTATTATTAAAATTCAGGCATAGAGAGACAGAAGAAGAGATAAAATTATTCCACAGCTATGTTCTGTACATAATGTGCAGAGATGTTCACTCAGTACAGTTCTACTATATTACAAGAAATTAAGAAATATGAAAGGCAAAACTTTTATGAATTGGATGCACTTTATAAATCTGTTTTAAAAACATATGAATGGGAACGATCTGACATTAGCTACTTTCTGAACATTTTACTTGTCTCATAATAATGTTCTTTGCATAAATGATTTTATTTTGTCAACACTACAATTTCCAGTAGTGTCTCACATGTTTCCTTTCTGGACACAGCAACTGAACATATGAGTGATTTCATCCAACTTTGGAAACACCTATTTTTTCTGTACATCTTAGGAACTAAACAGGAGGAATGCTGTAAGTTAGACCCACTTAGATGTTTAGGCATGTAGAATACATGTAGAGTATTTAACTAGTATCTCCTGGACTCCTCAATCCCTGGTGTGGTGCTCCACCTTGGAACTGAAAAGGAAGCCACCTCAACTACCCAGGAATGCAATGAAGGGGAAAAAAGCATCTGCCTCTGGCCAGACAGACCTCTCCTTTCTTTTGATATTCTTGGTTGCAAATTCTGCCATCATTCATTCATTCATTCATTTATTCATTCATTCATTCACCCAGTGTGAACAGACACTTGTGATTAATTCTCTCTTCCGGAACAAGAACTTGAATCTTGGTGACTCAACTGAGTGACCTAGCTGTTGGCAATAGTTAATTCCTGTGACTCTTAACACTGGCCTTAGTCATGTTCTGAAGGCATCTCTGTGATCTGGCATGGCTAGAAAAATGGGTAGAGAATTGCCTTGTTTGAGAATTCAGCTTTAGGGACTCTGGTTTGCCCTAGGAAACTTGCCTTGGGGGTCATCACTTTTCTGTAAGCCTGCCCCAAAAGAGATACTGACGCAGTCATAGTATCTCCTCTACCCTAAAGGAAGAGAAGCCAATCTAGCACCAGTACAGCATAAAAGCAACACAGTTGTAGCTGAGTCCTGAGCTTACTGAGGCACTGTTTGACTTTTAAGGGTACTCACTGTGGCAGTGGTTCAAGCAGATGGGAGTCCTCCTGCTGCACCTAACCAGTCACCTGGAAGGTGAGGGCTCACATGCTTCACCAGCCAGGGCAGAGGGAAAGACTCAGTTATGTCCTTTATTGAGATCAGTCTAAATAGCAAGCAGTCTTTGAAGCAAAGAGCAGAAAACAAGTCTCTTTCGCAGCTGAGTGCCCTAATTGCTGCCCTATGATCCTGCTCTATCCTGCTCTCTGGACCAAGGAATCCTTAATTATTTCATGTAAAATAAAACAGCTTTCTTATGAGCAGCACAGAGTTCTGTCCATCTCTGTCTCTGGATGTTTGTGTATGCACATGCATGCATAAAGACACCAGCCCACAGAAGGACAGGTTGCAATTCTCTTGAGAGGCGAGAGATGTGAGTTTGAATCCTCTTAGGCTGGAGGGCAAGAAAGGATTAATTTTGTTTTGTTCCTAGTTTTATACTAGGAGAGGTTTTAATGGAAGGCTTGAAGGAAGATAGTAGAATGACCTTGGGAATGTTGTACACCTGTAGTATTGGGTTGAATGCTAAATTGTGGAAAGGAAGAGAGCATGATAAGTAGGGGAAAAGAAGCAAATCAATTCATCTCAAAACTGTATTGGTTAAATTAATCATTTAAATGATCCAATCTGGATGCTTTATAAAATGCACACTTTAATGTGTAAGTCACTTGTCTTTTTTACAGATGAAATGCTTTGAAGTCAGTGTAATGATATGTCCCATTTCCCAGCACAGGACACAGAGAGTAGACATGATAACAGCTTATCTGTTTTTATTTTACAAGGAATCTATTTGAAATATCTTTAAGATGCAAAAAGAGAAATAATAATATAGATGACCTAGCAGCTGTCCAGGAGCTCCACTTTCTTTGAAAAATCTTTATGAAAAACAACATAAACAATTGTGTTGTTTAATATTTTCTTTGCTTGTTCATGTGTTACATTCAGGAGTGAATTCAGAGTGAAAAAGAGGCTGTGCCTGTGTTTCAGAAAATAGCATAATATGTGACTCACATTTTAGAGAAAAGAGGAGGGGGAAAAAACGTTATTCATTTTTCTCTCCTCTAACACGGCTCTTTAACCTTCTTTTAACAGTTGACTCATTTCAAGCACATTCTGTGTCCTCTTGAATCCAACGCACAGTCCTTAGTCTATCACCCGTGGAAAAGGGAAGATTCTGCCTGAGCCCCATTGCTTTGGGGGTGTGATGAAGTAAGGAGGGGGAAAACAGTTTTATGTTCTGTTTAGAAAGAAAGGAGACAGACATGGGGAAGGATATAGGAATAGGAATAAAGAGTATTCATTCAGAAGCCTTTCAGAAATGCAGCCCTTCTCCCTTTTCCCTCTACCTACTCCATGAAATAATTCTAGATTTGGTCCCATCATTCTTTCTTTTCCTTTGTTTAGTGACACACAAGTATGTGACCCATGCCCTGAAAAGTATCAGTTCCCATTTCTTTTCCTGCTTAACTCGGACCAGGAGGAGGAACTCCTTGAAAAGCAGCGCTTATCAAGCAGATTTTTAATGTGATCTCAGTACTTTTTGTGAGCGTTCGTGCCAAAAGAATTTAGCCTGCCTGGTGACTTAGAAACAGAAGCAAATACAAATAGGCTGGGAACACAGTTAAACTGAGATTTGAAATTTATTGTAGTGGTTAAGAGCACATTTTAACCCAATTTGCCATGATCTCCATGATCACTATAAGCTTGTCAATGAGAAAAACTCCTCCCAGTGAAATATCTGGACTCTTGCCCTCAAATAAAACAGTACTGTTTATGCCTTCTAGTCAGGGTATTGTTTACAGGGCAGATAACTGTTAAATCTTTTCTATTATTAACTACATGATTTTTTTCCTTTTGCAACTGCATTTAGATATGCTAAAACCTCTCCTGACTGTTCATAATCTTCTCAATGCCTTGCTCCAGAATGTAGATGCAACAGTGTTATATCAAAACTGCTGAGTATGGAGCAGAGTTCAAGCTCCCTGTCATCCAGGTTGAATAACTGTGGCAGTCTTTTTACTATTTGTTTTCTGCTCTGTAGCAGATCATGTAAAGACGCTCACAGAATAGTGTGCTATTGGACATAGGTATAAAGACTTCATCAACCTAATGGAACAATTAACTACTTTCTTGCTCTTGATCTTCAGAATTTTGCTTTAAGATTAAAGCGATAAGGTGAAGTTTAACATCTCTGGGTCAGTGGGGCTGATGAGACAAGATTTATTAATCCTCAAAGAAAGCCTTAATTGGACACTGGAGTAGCTTTCCTTCATTGCTAAACACTGCCAATTCCCTGGATAATTAGGGTAGATGGTGAGTATGATAGAGGCTTATTGTAATTAGATGCACCAAAACTAAGGTAATGATTTTTTTCCCCTGGGAACACCATGTGTTATTTGCTCCAAATAAATCAGTGTCAATGTCTGAGAACACTTGAAAAACATCCCCTACAAATGGTCATTGACCACCCAAACATAACTTATAGAAGGGAGCTGAAGAACAGGATTCATAAGAATCCTTTGATTTAGAGGAACTATCTTAAATCCCAGCCTTCAGAGCACAGAGAATTTACTGTTCAAGCAGGTTAATGAGCAGGTTGATTTATTCTTATTTTTTTGCCTATCATTAATCATTCTTTCATCAGGTTCTTTCCATTAAGAGGCACTGATTTATAGGAAGAAGTCTAAGGAATTTCGTAGGTTTTGAAACCAAATCTCAGAAATGCTTTCTTTTTCAAAGAAATGTCTTTTTGCAGGCCGTATAATAAATGGGTTCATTATAATGCAGCATGCAGCTAAAGGTGGGAAAAAAGTCCGTAGGCATACAATTCTAGCTACTGTACCGCAGGCTCTAGCAACAGAGCTGTATGACTTGAGAATTCATTAAGACGCTTGGTTTAGTGCAGCCCTGATGAAATAAGTTAACATTCTCATTAGGGGGTTGGAGCAATCATTTGGAAAAAGCCTCCCTTGCTACATTTGTTTACTGTGTTACAGGAAGCATGTCCTCAGTCAACTGGGATAATCATTGTCAGCATTTTACATAGTTACAAAGCAAACTAATAAGCCAGATTGTTGAATTATGTCTATCATGCCTAAACATCAACAAGCAAATTGCTGTGTGCAGATGGGAAATTTGTGAAAAAGCCTAGATATTCAGTACAGTGTGAACACTGCACATTGCGAGATTCTGATTTAGGACTAATATCTGGGGGAATGTGACTTTTCACAGTGTGGCTGTGAAGACAGATTGCTGTCTCTATTAAATTGTCTGGTGAGACTTTGACATTTAGGGCCCTGACCAAGAAGGACTTGTATCATTAAGCATTACGTCCTGCTTCTCTTACCCCACCACATTATCCCACTGGTATATTAGTTGTCTTCTTGTTGCCTCTGCTGGAGTCCTCAGGATTTATTGCAACTTCACACTCATACTGACTTCCCCAGGCTCTAGCCAGAGGAGAGATAAGAATCAAGCAGAGGTGTCAGTATTTTTTCTGCTAAAGGCAGCGGAAAATTATACGTATTCCTACCCAGACCTGCTGGGGATTGGAGTCAACTTTTAGCTCAGAGCTTCCAATGTCAGCTTTCTGAGTGACAAATACTTTTGGCACTTGTCATCTTTGCACTAGACACCACTGTAGGGGGGCAAGAGACCTGTTTGTGGCTGGTAGTTGCTGAGTGCTTGTGTGATTTCAGCCCTGCCCAGGTTTGTACATAAGGAACAAAAGAATCAAGGTTTAAAAAAGGCTATAAAGCTTTCAGAATGCTTAAATAGACCGAAGTGAAGATTGCACAAGAAAGTAAAACAAAAATTATGACATTAATCTGTACAAAGGACCAAAGATCTATTAAATTAATCAATAGGTCTTTTACAGTGGCAAATATAATTTGGTTAAAGAAAACAGAGTGCAAAAAGAATATAATGAGTTTTTCACCTCTCCTAAAAGCAAGGACTGAGAAGAGCAGTTCTTGACTAACAGGTATGTTCTTGAGAGAAGGGAAAGTGTGTTCTGGAGGGTGGGTCTTAGAGCTGCACTGAAGTTACAGACTCCCCTGCACTGTACTGGCCAGCAGGAGCACAGCCTTTGACTCACAGTAGAGAGTTATTACCTGATAAGAACACTGGAACAAAACACACACAAAAGCCAGTTTCTGTCTTCCCTCATCTTAGAAGAAAATAACGAGGAAGAGACAGCAACTTTAACTGTCTTTTGGGAACATGACAAAATAATAGGAGAAAAATTAATGTGTATTGTGAAGAATGACAACTACCCAGGGTCCCAGGTAATGCAAGACCTCCCTGTTACTGTACATAGCAGTGTAAGTCACTCTTTCCACTAGGTAAGTTCCAAATGGTTCGATGTTGGTTCTGCCCAAAACATAAATTGGATTATTCTGTCTCAGTGAAATGTAGAGTTGTTTTTTTACTGAGTATATAACGAGTCTTTATCCAAAGTTTTTATATTCTGATACAGAAACCCCATCATTTTGATGGTCATCCTTACTGATGAATAACTGGTTTAATGCTGATTTGTTTTTACAAAGATTTACTTAGCTACAGATTTACCTGTATCACTGTTTTGTGGTATTGATTTCGACTGATTCATGATCATTATTATTTGGGATTCCTTCATCTGTCCTGGCTAATATGGAGTGATTGGCCTTTGTTATGTTTTTTCTTTACTGACCTCTCTTTGAAACACAATCATGAATTACCCAGAGCCCAGGAATTTGGAGGCTCAGACTTTTGCCACAGCTCTCCCCTGTAACATAAAAAAAACTAAACTGCAGTATCATCACTTATACTATTACAACTTCCCAAGAGTTTAAGTGTCAGTCTGAACAGAGGTGCAGTGCAGAATGTCCCTCCTTCTAATTCTGTTTGTTCATGGCCAAATGCAAGCACCTGCTATTCAACAACAGTTTCCTGAAACCTGGGCCAAAGGAAAGCCAGAAGCACTAAATTAAACTATTAGTGTAACACACAGAAAGGGTAGGGGTGAACAAACTTAACGACTGTATCTTGTCCTATTTGACTGGAGTACTGATGTTATTAATTTAAAGCTGAACCAGCCGTCTGGGCTCTTTAGCATCCATGTATGTTGTGCTGGAGTCTGATCCTCAGAAAGGGGGAGCCAGGGATAACTTAATCTGCCATTCTGAAGAAAAGCAGTGATATTTTCTTTTCTCAGTGTGAAGCAGCCTTTACTAAGCAGGATTTTAGGAGGCCCATGGGGTCTGTATGTGCTAGCAGGCATAGAGGTTCATTTTAACTTCAGATGGCCCTTTGGGAGCAAGTGAACACATACAGCATCTTTCTTTCCACATTGCTTCATAATAAACTTCCAGAGAGGAACATGAGCTTGACAAATTTCGCTGTACCATTCTAATTAAAACAGATCTTCCTTTAAAAAAGTCGATTCCATTTAAAAAACAAAACAAAACCCAAAACAAAAAATCTCCACAGTTCTGCTTCAGTCTCAGTCTCACTAGAAAGCCAAGTACCAGTAAGCTGTTGGATCTTGTGAAGAAAAAACATACACAACCTGACTGAGATTAAAAAGCAATCACCTAGAAAACACAGTCGAGTTTTTTTATTGGAATTTAATGGGTTTGTGTCCTTGCCTATTATTGATTACCTTTAATCATAGTATTGTTCTTCCACAGGAATTTCAAACAGATCTGCCTTCCTATAAGGCAGATGTTCAGAACAGCTCAAAGCACTCTCAGTCACAGCAGAGGTCTCAACTCCATTACTCTATTAGCTGGCAAGGGAAGGCTTTAGTGGCAAAAAATGGCAACCCTGCACAGAAGAAGCTATCAGTGGAACGAGCTTATATTTTCCAGCTACAACCTGAGAGATAGCTACAGGCAGGAGGGGCTACAGCATTCTCGCAGCATTGCAGCCATCAAGGCTCAGATGCTGGGGCCCTGCCGGGGAACGTATAGGAATGCAGTAAGGTAGCAGCTAGAGCCTGCTCTAGAATTCCAGGTATTAAACTGGTGTCAAACAATCTGATCAACATTTTTATCTAAAGCATTAGGGCAGACCTTCCTTGTCCAAAAGCAAACTCAACTGCATTATCTTCTGTTTGTTCAAGGGATAATCCGAGCAGTTGTTCTTGTTGTGTAATGCTTATACCTTTACAGAGGCTGCAATAACAAGGGAAGCTCCATGTGAAGGGGCTGGCCACTTCAGTGACCTTGGAAGGAGTGGGATGTACAGTCCTGTGCAAAGCAGTCTCCTGCTTACAGGAGATGACTGGATTCTCTTTTTTACCTTTACACTATAGACTAAATATTACAAAACTAATTCCATTAATACTCAGCTGACAGACTTAATTTCAAAGCATGTATTTGTTATTTTCATTGATAGGAAAAGAAGCCATTAGTACTCTAAGAGATAAAAGAGGTTGTGTTTTTTGTCCTTTTTTTGCCTGGTGTATCAAAGGGTACAAATACATTAATATTTTATCCAATGTACCTTGGTAGAGCTGCGAGGATTTAGGACAGGAGCGTGAATGTGCTTAGAGTGTTGGTTTCTTTTTAATCAGCCCTGTTCTTCATACAGCAGTGTGAATAAAGCCTGAAGCTGGGTACTGTGAAAACGGATGTGGAATGGCACTTTTAAGGGTAAGTTAGGCAGGATGATGCTTAGTGACAGTTATTATGTAGTACTAGACTAAGGATCCATGCAGAGATCCACAACTTGCATATATAAATAGTACAGGAAGCCCCAAAGCACCTCAAGGTGGCCAGGTGCAAGAAAGTGCTCTCTCACTGTGTCTTACTGGACTACGCAGTAGGGGACCAGCTACATGGCTTGTCCCTGGCAGCCTGGGAGTGAGGGCAGATTGGACAGAAACCTGACATCTTCTACATGGGACAGGCCTCCTACCAACAGGCAACTGTGATCAGCAGGGAACAGCAGGGAGCAGTTGCCCCACAGCAGGGAATCACTCTTTGCCAAGGACATGTGTACTTGCACAAAAATTTTACTTCTGGAGTCCCAGCAGGACCAAGGAGTGATTCCTCTGATGTGAAGCAGTTTGAGAAGCCTACTATTGCTGAGGCTATTTTGGCATATATTCTGCAGGTAGATACATCTGGTGAAGGCACGGAACCAGCACCTTTCAGAGACAAAAAAATATACTTACAAAGGAGAAGCACAGAATCATGTGTTGCAATGAAAAGCAAGGTTCTCTACATATATTAAGCATAGCTTCATGGTGCCTTTCTACTTACTACATGCCTGTGTTTTACCAAACAGAATTTAGCAACTTCCTTAGCTCACCTGACACAACATAAAGACATCTCTACAACTGCATAGAGTGTTAGGCAACAATTAAATAGACAGCATTAGGACCAAAAACTTGGAGGTGGTAAGAAGTGCCCTATCTCATACCCCACCCTCCATAAGACTGATTCTGTTGATAATAACACAGCCACTGACATCATCCCACCTGCTTGGACTCTTATTTGTGATCAGTTCCACAGAACTACTAAATACATTAAATTTAATCAAACACAATATATTTAGTGCTCTTAGAAGAGTAAAAGTGCCCGCCATTCTCAAGAATGAGAATTGCTCAAGGAAGTAATAGAGGACATTAGTAGATTTATGTGCACAAACCCCACAAATATTTCCAGAGGAAAAATAAGGTGGTTAGTTAGCAGCAAGAATGTTCAGTGTCATGACAGAAGCATCTTCAAAGACTGAAGGATTAAAGAGAACCTGCAGATAGGAAAGAGTGCTACTTGAAAGAAATCGGTGAATTAATCCGTTGCTGGTACTAGAAATATAATCTTAGGTAATATTGTAGCATTGTTCCCTTATTCTAGGCTGTGATCTTGAATTTGCAGAAAATGGGGCCTCTTGCAGAGATGCCAGGAGGCGAATTGTTTGCTTGAGTGGCTGTCACCACAGGAGAAGGAGTGTGGCACTGCCATCCATCCTCCATGCTGAGAGGGGCCTCAGGTGGGGATGTGCCACTGCCCTGCAGCACAGGCAGCTCCATCACAGTCTTTCACAGCCAGCTGTTCAGTACTGTTACCACCTCACACACATGGATTTTTAAGCAGAAAGCACCAGGTCTTCTTTGTATAAGGGGAACCATAGCTGCACAGAAATGCCACAAGCCCTCTCCCACTAGACCTTCTTCTTCTTCCTCCTCTTTTACAAAAGGGCTTCAGTGGAGGAGCCCTGGGAACAGGCAGGAAACAGAAGTGTTGCGCAGATTCTTTCCAGCAGAGGAGAAATTATTTTGGACAAGAGTGACCAAGTCTGCTATTATAACCAAACAGTGAGGATAAAGTTTTCTGCCAGGCTAAGCTATGATCTAGCTCCACTCGCTTAGCATATTGTTTTAGGTGTAATGCTACCTGTATATAGCTTTACATGGAAATCTGCCTCGTAGCCTGCTACCTGGTAAATGCATCAGCAGAGAAGGGCGAGAGATGGCAGGAAGGAATATAAACATATTATGGGAATAGAACAGGAAGAAGTCAATCATAATAAACATTTTCTTTAAGAATATATTGTGTATTCTGGAATGGAAAAAGATTAATGTCTTCTTTACACTTTGTGAGATGAAGCTGTTCCATTCAGATGCTATTGTAACCAGGAAGCTATGAGACGAGCTGCCTCAAAAATTAACTTCAAGGAGATAGACTTAAAGTGTATAAAAGAGGATCCTTCTCTGAAATTAACCAGCATAGCGTGTAATTCACTAAGCTTTAATGGTGAATTCATAATGTGGAAAAATTTATTTCCTATCTCATCTTCCCACCTGAAAAAATAAAAAAAAAAAAAAAAAAAAAGGAAAAATAGAAATATTTATTATATAAACTTTAGTTGCATCTTCTGGTGAAATGGTAGGACGATAAAAGTAAAGTTCAAGGTCAAAATGAAATTCTGTTCACATCTTAGTCCTTCACACACGATTCAGCAAAATGAGAGAACTGAATAGAGGAAGAATTAACTGATTTCTTTTAAGTTTAGTAATTGCAAATGCAGAATGAATATCATTCTGTAGATATGGTGCCGGAGGACAATGCAAGCTAAAGAAATAATGGTAGTCCTGATAAATGATTTATGCATATCAAAAGCCAAATGAGATAAAGAAATGGAGAACCCATTTGAAAATTTGGCAGTTGCTCAAAGCTTTTCCTCCAGTGGCTCCCAAGAGGGTGAGCACAGAGCACTAATAAACTCTGTGACCGTGTATAATTCATAAACTTTCCCTCATTTTTTTTGATTTTCGGTGCTTACACTTTATAGTTAACAAAGGAACAAAGAGTGTCAGCTGATTCCTCCACTTAGTCTATTCATAACGGGCAGCAGTTTTCATCCCAAAACTGCGCATATATCCACCATTAAATTTGGCATATTGAAAACAAGGAGACCCAATCTCTTCTGCTCACATCCTCATGCCTACTATGTGTAATTTTATGACAGCTATTACAATGTGAGATTATAACACAAAAAAGCCATTTCAGGATGATTTTTATTAACAGTATTCTGCTATGGGTCTTGGTTAATGTTCAGACTGGATTTGTTATGGATTCATGCAATGGCAGTAGAGCAAACTCAGAACAAACCAGTGGATGCTGTCTGAAAGCAGGGGGTTGTTTCTGAATGCATTACATAGCAAGAAACTTACCCTTCACACAACCACATTGGAAAAATTAAACAAATCTAAAGATTATGTTCAGATAAAATTTGCCTTGAAATTGTTTTGATGGTCACATTGACAAACCTGTGAAGTCACTTTCTGAAAACGAATGCTGGGCAAGAGGGTTATTTTTAACTCTTCACACATCAGCAATTTGGTGCTTGATTTCAGGAACAGCACAACTCAGTTGCACAACCAGACTTTTGTAATCTAGTGTGGATCTGAGAAGCTTGATGATTTGCCTATTAAGGATGCAACATTAAAAACTTTAGACTGTTAAGATTTCTCAGATGCCTTGTATTTTCAATTCTTAATTTTGAAGTCTGTCTGGAAACAGGAGACAGTGTCCTGTGGCTTTCTGAGGAAACCGTTTGCTTCCTACTTTGAGTACACAAGTAGAACACAACACACTTCTCAGCTGCATGACAAGTTTCAAGCTGCTGAATGGCTGTGACAGTACCCACAGCCTCTGCTGCCATGTGTCAGAGTGAGCAGCAGCATCTGACTTGAGTGATCATAGCAGAAGCCAGTGGAATACCAGAGAAGGAACCTCCAAACAGCTTTGCATCAGCATCAAAGACACAAAGAAATCACACAGTGCTCTCAGGGCACCTTTGCAGATCTGTTGTCCTGGGTAGGTAGGTGGGAATGAAGGAGACTAATAGCAGCAGCTACAGCACTGGCTACAAGTCAGATGCCCTTTGGTGATCCCCTGTGCTTTTGCACAAGCTGTCATGAGACTGACAACAGGGATCCATTCCCTCAGTTCCTCTCTGGTGTCTTGACTGCCTCTGGGAGCCTCTTGAGTGTTATTTTGATATTGTTTACTTCATTAATTTCCTCCTACCATCAATTGATGAATAAATAATTCATAAGTAAATTTATAAATTATTCTGCCAGTTCTATTGATGACTGAATAATATTGACCAAATAAATTATTTACTCTTCTTTTCCCCCACCAAATAACAAATAAATTATTTGTGAATATTCTTTTTTTGATTATTAGATCAACTCTTCCATCTATTGAGACATTTATAAGATTCCACTTATTCTGATAGCTACACAATTTGTAAGCAGAACACTTTAGGACTTATATTTGCATAGACAAACACAACTAGTTTAACTTTATTGTATATTTACATGGCAGTTGCTTTAAATATGAGGTCCTTCAGAACATGAGGAGGTGGTTTTGTATATTTCAAAGCCCATTAAGAAAAACACAGATATTCTGGAGTTAATTCTCACCCAATCAATTTATTTTTAATTGTGCAGGTTAGTTTGCAGTTTTCTATATTTGTACGCAATAGTCAGTGTTGCGGCTGCAGCCCATGATCTTGAAAGGTATTAGAATCATAGAATCGTGTAGGTTGGAAAAGACCTTTAAGATCATCAAGTAAGGATGTAGGTTCTATAAATAAGCATCAGGAGCAAAGCCAAACCAGACAGAGACCTTGACTAATGGACACTACAAAAGTGACTGCATAGGCCAGAGGTTATTTCAAGTTCCTGGATAAAGTACATGTGCTAATTCCATTGCTTCTTTCTTTTCCTTTACTGATTCACCACTAACTATGTGACAGAGAAGTGATAGCCTCTTCTAGTGGCATCATTTCTAGCATATTTTACCACACAGAAAAAAATGTGTCTGTATCCAAAAACATGGACAGTCCATGTGGCAACTGTCATTATGATGGGCCAGTGGAAAAAAAAATTACATCTCTAGAAAAGTGATGCTAAGTCATAAGCACCCATACAGAAAGGACTAGATCCTCTCTATTCCATGAAGCTCAAGTTAGATTAAGTCGACCAAGTCAATCAAGATGCATTATCATGAAATCAGCATTAAGGACCATGAATAATACACTGAAACATATTCTTTAAAAAGTTGCTGTAAAAGAGACAGAGAAAGAAGGCATCTAATGCCAGCAAAGGAACAGCCGTTCTGTAATTTTTCAGGTGTTACTGCCAGTAAGGATCAGAAACACATACCTCTGATGGAATCTTTCTTGCTGCAGAGCCCCACCAGTAAAGCATGTGCAAAGGGGTTTTGGTTGACTTTTTATGGTTTTATTTTTTTAATTTAAAACCATGGAGCTAAGCTGGGTGTATGTAAGAGAGTGAATACAACCCCAAGACAGAAGTTACTTCAGCTCACACTGTCCAATAGGAGGAAGATGAATGGGCTGTGTAAGGGAAGCAGGACTGTTTAGCGAGCAGAGCTCATTTATGAGGAGCAATCCAGCACCATGCAGCTTTGTAACACCTGGCTGCTGCAGACTTGAGCTGTCTCTCCTTGTTTCCCTTTTCTTTTCCGCCCAGACGGGGCCTATGAGGTGTCACACAGGCCAGTACAGCAGCGTAATGCTGGCCTTTAAAACACATGCACAGCAGACAATCACAGCTCTTTCATTTTCAGAGAAAACTGCTAACAGGTCTCCCACTCTCACAGAGGCATTGTAACAAGTTCCTGGTTAAACTACTATTGATATTTTCACTTAGATTTCCACGTTAAAAATAGTCAGCACTACTTAGGGAAGTGTTGTGGTCAGGACTTACAGTTATTTCTCAAAAATAACTGAGAGGTCTTTGGGGTCAAGTTTTTAAATTCTCTTTCCTCCTGTTCCCCCAGTAGAAGGCCCACGGTATACCCAGACACAGAAATATATAGAAAGGTATGACAGAGAATGTGGGAAGGTAATAAAGAGTGCCTAGACAAATGTGGTGTAGTCAGGGACATGGGCTGGAAGAACGCCCTTTGCAGCACTGTTTAGAATGTATGTGAATGGACTACAGTTGTATTGGCCAAGGCCAGAGGAAAGATCACTGCAGCAGTTAGGATAGAATGGTGAAGGGAACCCACTGCAAAATTTAAATATTTAGGTATGTAACAGACTCTATCTTTGGGACATTTATGCAGAAAAAAACTATGAAATTTGGCATGCATATAAGGTTTCAGAGAGTAGTCTGTGCTACGTCTCAGATTAGTGGTCTGAATAAGAGCCAAAAATGCTGCTGATCTAGAATGAATGTAGGTGCTCTGTATTAGATAGTGTGATGTGTATTCATCACTAATGAGGCAGTCCAAAATATGAGTTTGGACAAGAGAAAAGAGACGAGCATATGTACTACATGAAGACATGCAGACAGGCAAGAGAAAGTAGCCTGGTCCACACAACACCCAAAGGAAGCTGAGGCTGTGTAAGAAGCAAATCACAGAGTCACAGAAGCTGAAGGAGCACAGGATCATGAGAAAAAGTCATTATACTTGCCTATCTTGCAGTATTATCTCACTGCTTTTATCACTCTTAATTAACTCTATTTTAGCAGCCAGAGCAAGGCATAGCTGTGCAGGCAGCAGGTATTACTGAAGAACACATAACATGAGGGCTGACAGCAGTAGCTAGGCCAGTTGTGGTTTAAGCCTAGTCAGCCACACAGTATCTCTCTCTTACTCCCCACCCCTTGCTTCCCCTCTGCTCCTGGAGGGGATGGAGAGGAGAATCGAAAGAATGCAACTCCCACAGGTTGAGATAAGAACAGTCCAGTAACTAAGGTATAACAC
>WYDI02017179.1:0-49302 GCA_009867235.2 Psittacus erithacus
TTTGTGTTATACCTTAGTTAATAGACTGTTCTTATCTCAACCTGTGGGAGTTGCATTCTTTCGATTCTCCTCCCCATGCCTCTGGGAGCTGAGGGAGGAAGGCGGAGGGGTGAGCGAGTGGGCTGTGTGGCAGGGCTTAAACCACGAGACAAACCCCAAACAACTAACGCAGTTACTCCTTATCATGGATGTTATGAGGGTTTTTAATTAAGATTACTGAGGCTAGAAGACTTATAAACTTGTTGGAACTTATTTTAACCACTTGACTTGTAAAGACACTGGTGTTTATCACTTATTTACTCTAAAATTTTATCAGTATTACTCCTCACTTTCATCACTACATTGAAAGAACAAAAAAAAAAAAGCAAACTAAAATATTTTACTATAATGGTGAGTTACAACACAGTATTATCTTCTATAGTTAATATTTCCCATGTTCTTCTATTTCCATGATTTCTGTCTACTGACCAAATAAAGATCCTGAAATAAATGTAAACTATTGTGTCCACAGCATTGTAACTGCAGCTTATTTTACAGAACACAGCAGAAACTAAAACATTTTTTATCATAGTTCAAACAGATTTAAATACCACTCAATTCAGAAATGCAACATGCAAATCTCTTATTTCACAAGGCTTAACTAAAGAATATTTATTGCATCCTCAAATAAATAGTATAACTAGAGACAAACCACACAATGTTATATAGGTCCTCCACCACAAAATAAAAGCTGCATCAGAGATTTCCTTGTTTTTCAAATTTGGTAGCTTAAAAGATGCTGTCTGAAATGATTTATAAACAAAATCCTCTGAAAGAAAAATCTGATGCTAGACTGACCAAAAAAACCCACCAACCTAACAAATCACCCAGGCCCAGCTTCCACTATGCGTTCTTTCAGACTAGTATTTTATTTAGAATACCTTTGATTTTGACAATTGTCCTCCTCAAAATGATCAAAATGGCATGCATTTTTCTTAATACTTCACGAAACAATTAATAGAAGACTTCCCATTTTGGATCAGAAGTCCAGTGCAAAGTGCAGAACATTACAGACGTGGAGTATTGTAACAATTCTCTCACGAGATCATTATTTATTAGTCTTTTGGGTTTGGTTTGGGGTTCCCCCTCCCCTTCTGACTTTTTTCTAACACAGACTTTTTCTCCACTGAAAGAAAAAGAAATCTTTTCTTCAAGATTTCCAATAATCAATAGAACCTCCTCAAACCATGTCTTCTGTAGTTTGAGAATTACCAAGAAAAGATTCAACATAATCTTTGCCTTAAACTTATATTTAAATTCAATCAACTGCACTATCTTCATTAGAATTTCACTCTACGTGTGTTAACACAACAGCTTACACAAGTCAAGAATACATCTTTTTCACAACAAAACTACGTCTAAGGAGTCTTCCAGTTTCTAGACTCACGGCTTAACTTATCGCTGTAACAAAAAGACGTGGTGTAGGGCATTTCACAGCCACTTCCTGCAGAACAGCACTGAAGGGTGATCTTCAAAGGTGTAATTATTTTATTGCCAAGTAAAACTGACACTGTGTAAATCATTAATGTAACTTACAAGAATCTCAGTACTAACACTGGATGAAATACAGTCAAGTGTATTAGTCAGTGTCATTAGTGCTTTGTCACTTTTAAAATAAAGTAAAACTTCATTTTCTTTAGCTCACTAAGATTACCTTATTATCAGCTAAAACTTGAGGATAGCAGAACTAACTTTGGCTTACTTCAAAGATGATAGATTTGGACAGTTACAGAGTTCTACACCTACAATGAGGAAAACAAAACAAACAAAAACAAAAAAACAAAACAAAACAAAAAAAACCAACCCCCCCTCAAAAAAAAAACCAAACAAAAACCCCACAAAAACCCAAACCCCACTAATAGCTAAGATTTTCAAAGTACTAACCATTAGAGATACACTAAAGTTGAGGTTTTAATCTGTAATGTTTTAAATGGCCTTGTTTTTCAGAAATGGAAATAGCTAAGCATATACCTTTCGGAGGGGAGGGAGAGAGGAATCAAGCACCTTAAAATCGTTAATTATTTTCAAGCCTGCCTTTTCTTTTTCTTTTTAAGTTTCAGATGTTTTGCCTCTCTTGAGTGTTTCCTACACTGGGACGAAAGAGAAAAGACCTTCAGAGAAAAAAATTCAAAACCATCAATTGGTGGAAAAAATTACTTAAAAATTACTTAAGAAGCAAGATTAAAAGACTGCCTATTTTTATTTGCAGTTGATTACTAAAGACAGATCAAGGTAGTTGTCTCACGTATCTAAAGACTGCTGCTTATCTAAACAGAAGTAAGAAGGCAGAAGTAGTAATGACAGTATAGTCATCTAGCTATTGTGGCAGACTTCCTGACAGTCTGAAACACTTAGTGATGGAGTGGAAATTAGTCCTTTAAAACTAGCCCAACAGAATATTAAAAGAAAAAAGTCAAAATACAGAAAGAAACTTTCATACATTTTTGCAGGATGATGAAGATGGAAAACCTTATTCTTGGCTATGTCACAAAGAAGAAAATCCTACAAGATTTCTGCAGAATAAATGTGCATCATACCTGTTAAATAGCTAGAAATGTAACTGAGCTTTCTAAAATCTTATCAAGATAAATGAAATGCACAGCTGAATTTCTAAGCTTGGGCACTAACCTAGAATTGTAGGTTAATTTCATATATTAAAAGTCACAGAAGAAATTATTAGCAGCAGTGAGAATGTATATGCAATCACAAATTGCATGAAAGTTAATTTCTAGTCTCCGTACTCTGATACTTTTAACTACAGAATGAATTATATATTTTCCACAATAAATAAAATAACACCACTTATTCACCAAGCAGCATGTGTATCTGTATTGTCCATATAAACAAGGGCAAATGGCAAACAAGAAAGCCTGTTAGGATAGATTTAATTGGCATCCCACTGAGAACTTGGCTTCTGTGATTCAGAGGCTCTAAAAAACATTTTTTCTTTCACATAAATATTTCAACAGAGACAGGATTAAAGCTCCTTCCATTTTGCAGGTATCTCATAGCTTTCACCCTAACTAAATATAAAAATAGTTCAAAATCATATTCTGAAAAGACAGCCAGAATAACTCTTCCTCTGAAAAAGGCAAGGAGTGGAATCATCTAATCCAATTAGAGACACCTGGTGATATGACTGGCAAGCTCTAGAGAATCAAACCCAAAGTGGCAAACATCCAGCAGCAACAAATTAGGGCACAGGACAAAAATGTGAATTTTTAGAGACTCAGATGTTGAATACCTCCAATGGAAAATGCTCAAAATCTGAGTGTTATCTCCTTTCCTGCCCCCTCAGCCTAAACACCTAATCTAGGAATTCAATGAAAAAAGATTTTTGGAAGACTCCTGGCTGTCTTGCACAGAAACAAGAAAGGATGTGGAATATTGGCTTTCCACAGAGCATACCATGTGGACATATGCATGGATTATATTCATTTTCTGTGTTCCTTAGTTCATTAGCAACTCAGATGTTCTACTTGTAGGTAATTCTTAGCCAAATATGGACTGCTTCTGTGGTACATTGTCTGTCTGCTTAACAAGTAGCTTCACTTGCTAATCACAGCTGGTCATCATCAGACTTACTGAGGGTGCACTCAATCCATTGTCCATGTCACCAACAAAGATACTGAACAGCACTGGTCCCAGTGCCAACCCCTGAAGAACACTCATCACTGGTTTCCAGTTGGACATCGAGCCATTGACTGCAACTCTCCAAGTGAGACCATCCAGCCAATTCCTTATCCACCAAGTGGTCCATCCATCAAATCCATGCCTCCCTAACTTAGAGAAAAGGATACTATGCAGGCCAGTGTCAAATGCCTTGAATAAATCCAGGCAAATGATGTCAGTTGTTCTTCCCTTACCCAGAAAAGCCACGGCCCTATTGTAGGCATCTGCCAAATTTATCTGGCACGATATGCCCTTAGTGAAGCCATCTTGGCTAACCACCCTCTTATTGTCCATGTGCCTTAGCACAGCTTCCAGGAGGATCTGCTCCATGATTATGCTGGGCACTGAGATGAGTGACTGGCCTGTAGTTTCCGAGGTCTTCCTTGTTTCCCTTTTTAAAAATGGGGGTTATGTTTCTCCTTTTCCAGTCAGCAGGAACTTCACCAGACTGCCAAAACTTCTCAAGTATGATAGATAATGGTTTAGCTACTATATTCATCACTTCCCTCAGCACTCCCAGGTGCATCTCACCAGGTCCTATGGACCCTTGTGCACCTTCAGGTTTCAATGAGGACCAAACTTTTCTGTGCTTTAGAAAGGTGGTTAGGACCATGCATGCTTGACTTTCCCCTGCATTTCTTGTGTAGCTAGCACACATAGATAAACACAGAACACTGGGAAGCACTACGTTGTGATGAGGGGAATAACTCTATGGATATTTCAGAACTACTTGTCTGTGCTATGGCTGCCTATGGAATCATGGAGGCTTTTACATTGGAATGACTGCACTGATTACATACAAGAAAATAAGTGTTTTGATTTCTTTAACTCAATAAAATTCAGATGGAACTGCAAAAAACTCTGACTAAATTAGTAGTAGGAATAATTTATTACTAGAGAAAGAGGCAAATGCAAGCATTAAACTCACAGTAATAGGAGGTTTAACAGGTTTTCATGTCATGTCCTATCAGTGCTAGCATGATCTGCATCATTTACTTATGCAGATCAGCTGTACCTAATTAGAAAAGTAATAATTATGCATTAATTTTGAAAATTACTTTTTAAGTCAGTGAGCACAGAGGTAGCATATAAGTGTACATTTTATGAGCATTGAAGGAAGCAATGAAATTTATAAACCAGAATAACAAAATAAAGTATCTACAGGAACAGGACAAGCTCCCTGCTGAATCTCTAAATGGAACAATATTTGAAATTAATTCTGCTGTAAATAAGTACTGTTACATTCATAATTGTCATTTACATTGCCACAGCACTCTCACTTTGCATATAAAATGAGGTTTATTTTATGGCATCTCCATGCAGGAACTGAAATGTTATACAACTTCATAATGGCTCATGTTTCTAAAACAAATTCCAAGAGAGATCCAAACCCCTCTAATTGTGTGTATGTTCAGATTTTTCCTGTTGAGCCATTTACGGCCAGAAGAAAGGTAAAGTGTTCTCCAGCAACAATCAATAATTTCAGACAATAGTACTTAAAGACTAGTTATGCTTAATATCTCCAAATAAACTTAAATTGCAATTTTGACTTGCAGGAAGAAAGTCACACAAAGTAAATGGAACCATGGAACCAAGGTTACTTTTAGAGTTCAGAAATCACTTCCATTACCAAACTGAAAAGCACAGGGAAATAATCTTGTTCAAGAAGTTCAGTGATATCAAAGTGTTGAAGGATAAGCACCAAGAATCCCTTACGGCAGCAACCTTAAATTGCCAAGTTCGGCTTATCTTACCTACTGGCCCACATCCCATTAAACAATGTTTTTACATGTAAAAGATGTCCAGAGGGACATCTGGGGATACCCTTTGGGTACTGGGTCACTTCACCCCAAAAAAACTGAGGATAAAGTGGGACTTGTCCACTTGTCCCACTTGTGGACAAGCAGGACAAGTCCACTTGTAAGGGACTTGTCCTCTTGTGGAGCACTTAATTAAAACTGTGATAACAAAAAAAATCAGATTATAGAATAGAAAAAAAGCCACTAACATTGTCTATGCACTTTAGTAAAGACAGACATATTTACCAGTAATAAAATAAGAATTTGGGGTTTGATTCTTATGCTAAACCTAAGATTTCTTTTTTTTTTTCTCCTTTCTGTTGCACATGAGATTAAAGCAACCACAAAATAACATACACTAACTGATACAGGGGACAATATTTGTCCCCTATTAGCATGGCTCTAAGTTTTCAGAAACTTTTCTCCACTTGAGGATTTCAAAAACACTCATCATACTTGGTTTTGATTACTGCAAAGGAATTTAAAAATGCAAGGAAAATAAACTAACTTTAATCTACATATTATTTACAACGTTTTCATTATTTTCAGGCTCATTAGCAACAAAATACACCCTAATTTTTTATTTATTTATTTTTTTTTTTTTAAGTCTATTTAGCTCTGCCCAGATTTGGTCACAGCAAATCACTGAGTGAATTGTGTTCCTTTCTCAGTTCTGTCTTCTGACAACCAAAGCAATCATAACATCCTTACTGCCAGCCAATCAGTATCTTTCCCATCAATCTTATCTTTAGCTGCCTGTCAAGGAAAGAATAGGGAGGGATAAAGCATTGCTTTGAGAACCCTAGATAAAGCTTATCAGTGACTTAAATTTTACATGTGTGTGCGCACACACACACAAGAAAAACCCAGGAAAAAAAAAAAACAAACACCTAACCACCTAAACAAACCACACAGGGAGATAAGTCTACTTCAAGGGGCCTTTTGGTGATAATTAACATCTTGTAACCTTACCAAAATCATTCCATACAGATTTCCAGAGGACAGTCTACTATTACAAGTAGATAAAGAGTTTTATTCAAGTTTACATTTCACATCAAGGACATAAAAATTCTCCTGCACACATGCCATTCATGCAATCTACAGTATATGCAAATTAACTTGTTCTAAGGAGTTGTTATCAGATAACTATTTGCAGGAGCAAATTTGAAGTAATGTTTCCACTATCAATTACTTGTCCAAATATCAGACACAAATTCTGTTCACTTGGGGCATTAGGAAGGCCTCCATTATGGTATGACTCTACAGTTCATCATAAATGTTTTTTTACAAAACTGCAAGAAGATCACAGTATCACTCGACTACAAATGAGTCGCTGATCCATACAGATTTCCCCAGTATCAACCAGAAGCCTGTGACATAAGATTCTAACTGAGGTCTCCCACTTCCAACACTATACTGTAAGTATGAGGCTTCCCTCATCTTTCATATTTTGCTTTCAAGAACAAAATTAAAAAATACTAAATGAGGAATAATCACTTAAGTTGTGTAAGTAATAGAGAAATATTATGATTATGTAAAAAGAATACTTTCTTACTCCAGAGATATTAAGCAACAGTGACTATTTCAAACACAATTCCCTCTCAAACTGCACAGACTATTAAAGTGTGCCCACTCTGCAAGCTCTAGCAAGTAGAAAAAATTAAACAAGCAGGAAATACTGTAGTCATGTTTCAGGCAAACCATATGCAGGTTGCATACAGACACCAGCATTTTTCCAGGGAAAATGCTGCTCAGTATAACCCAATTTCCTCATTCTGGTGTTCCACTCATTTCTACCTCTTTGCTCAATGGCCTCAAAGGTTTTTAAGTAATTCAGGATAAGTCTTCTAGAACTACTTGAAATTAGTTTAACTCAGTAAATACAGAATTTAATGTCTGCGTTATTGCTGACAGCACTTTGAGTTCAACCGGCAGTAAGGTGTTCTGAAAACTCAGTTTCCTGCAGGTAAACCTCTCATCCTCAACCTTTAAGATCCCTATGTGCAGGTCTTCAGTGGTTTCTTTCTAATAATAGAATAATAAATTAAGCTTTCATCCTTCTGTATTTTTATTAATTTTACTAATTTTACTCACTGATTCACTCACATGGAGAAACCCTACAACAGAGTTCCATGAATGCAGAAACTACACAGCACAAGTGGTTTGATGACAATAACTTTTTCCGAATACAATCCAGAACCCAATTGTGTTCTATCCTTCATCCTTCTACATGTATTTATATACAAACATATATTTATATACATACACCCACCAAAGATTTCCACATCTTTTAATGTGTTGAAGTTTCCTTTTCATAGTCACTAAACAAAATACACAGCAAGCATACCACCCTCATACAAGATGCAAAAAGAGCTCCAAAATCTGAACTGTTAGTGCCCCGTGGGAAATATTGCTGCAGTGTGAACATTCATTCATTATAAAAACTGATTAAACTTTTCCTTCTGAAAGCCTTACGGTTATTTGCAGATTCTCCCTACCTGGAACTGGGTCACCTTCACTTCCCACCCTACCCTCCTCTCCCCTGCCCTCCCCACCCCACACCAAATACATCATTTACTAGAGTTAACTGACTTAATTTAAAACAAATTCAAATAAGCAGAGCAAGAGGAAAAGTATTCCAGGAATACAAGGACTGCTTCTGGAAATATCAAGGGAATCAGAATCTAGCAGAGGAGAAAATGAAAAAAACTTTTCTTCTTAAATACCAAATAGAAACTCATATGGACTTCCAGGATGGAAAATACAATGCTGACTGTTATCTATACTCACTACTTTCTTGCCAACTACTTTATTGATAAACTTTGACAAAATCAATCTCCAATATCAACTGTCATTAACTTCCATGGGAGGGAATTTCCTTTTGGTCCATTCTGCACCCCAGTCTTCCATCAGAAATGTGACATTTCATGTATACAAGTCAGCACAAATTACCTGTGTAGATGCAGATTTTGAAATGGTCCTTGTCTTGAAGTGCATATATTCTAACAAGGGTGAACACCAGCAGTGTAGCTCTTCAGCCCAGAAAGACACAGCCTAAAAACTAGCATTACCTCCTCAACCTGTAATAACCACACGGTTGCCACTTCTAGAACACCAACAAATGTTCTAAGCAGCATGCCACACATTTAGATGGTATATTTTGTTTGGGCATAGTTTGACAGTACACAAGGCAATAGTATACAGTGAACAAAAGATACTGTGAAAATAAGCTTTTATGCTTTAGGCATAGTTGTTGAAGTAAAAAGTGAATAGCAGCACATCCTATAATCTCCTGGGATGACCAAGAATTGCAAAGGAAAAAGACAGGACTATCTGAAGCAAAGTAACACACAGGTCTGAGGCAACAGGAAAAAGTTTATTTCACCTATGCAGGCAACATGGCAAGAAGCATCATTTCCATTTGCCTGCAACATCTGAGAAGGTAGCTGATGTAGATGGAGGGGGAAAAGAAAAGCAGGAAAATAACAGTATTAGGGACTACGGAAAAATGAAGTCAGTTCTGCCAGTGATAAGCAATTAATAGAACAAGGGAGTGCAATCACACTAAAACTATTTCCTAATTAAAATAATTATATTCACTGGCCTTTAAGGAGATATATTTATAGCAACTGTGACAAGCTATTAAGAATTCAATTTAGATCAGAAGTCTCGAATTATGTCTTTAGGTATGGGGCAAAGTGAGCTTTTGGCAAGCACAATAACTCATCTCATGTTAATTTGTCTCTGGCAAGGGACACAACTGGAATTATTCAACTAAAATCAGAATTCAAATAACTTCTGTGTATGTGGACACATGCAAATTGCAAAGCATGATACATTCAAATGAACTACTGAAGTAGTTGTCAAACTGCACTTGGATTGTAGTATGCCATGAGTTTTATACAATCTTTTAAAAATCTTTTTTTTATTTGTTCATTTTTTAATAAATAGCTATGCAGTATATACTAAATCCTACAAGGTTCCCATGGTTGCATTTTTGATATGCTTAAATATTGCTAGACATCTGGAGTCTCCCACCTCTGAGAAATTTATGCAGATCCTATGGGCTGTCAAAGTATTGAGAACAAGCATATTAAGACTGAAACTTTCACACTGGTCTACGTAAAATGCATTGAGTCTTATAGCTGATAAAGGAATACAAGCAGGAACAAAAGAAAAAAAATCCTAAGAAAATTACCTTAATTGTTTCCAAGTTCTTAATTTGCATCACCAACAGCAGAACTGTTGCTTAGAGTAGTAGGTCAAGATCAAACAATGGGCTTCCAAAGTACATTGGACTTGGTCTTTCTAAACATAGATACTTTTAGTTCAAACGCCTTCTTCTGCCATGCAGGTTGCTCAACAGGCTAGTCTTAATGGGCAAATACACTTTGCATTCTACAGAAAGGTCTCTTGGAAGTACATCAAAGGTATTGAAGGTACACCAAGAGCTTATTGCCAGCAATATTCAGCAGAAAAGCTGTTTTATGTCACTCAGACCTTGTAGACTATACATGCACACTGTAATTACTGCAATCCACAGAAGCTGACATCAAAACTTTTTTAATCACTAATTTAATCACATGTCAAAAGGTACAGCAACATGTAGAAAAAATAATGTACATTATCAATGCAAGAAAAAGTAACTTGACTACCATTTTTAAAACTCAGCTGTTGGTATCAGCATTTCCCATCCAGCAAATGCTTCTTCTCATTAGATTTCCAGTGCTTGTCTGCTCCATAATCCTAAACCCTTGCCTCCAGACTGCTGAAGGTCATCTGATTCACATTTTGTTGGTTCCATTTTATTCCCCAGACACAGTTATTTCACAGGTGCAAGCTCCTCCTCTGTAAGCACTGATTGTCATTCCATTGCAAGAGCTGATATACATTTTTGGTCCAGCATTATTGTTAAGTACCATGATTTATTGACAAAATTAATTTCGTCTCCTGAACACAGTAGCATATTACTAATCCAGAGATTACTTTAGGATGTCAAGGTTCACATCAGCAATGTGGGGAAACTTATTTCCTACCACTGACAAAAAAACAAAGAAGAAAAAAAAAAGGAAAAAAACACAAAACAACACAAGAAAAAAAAGTTCTGCTAATATCAGGACAAAATGGGATAATCTAGAATACTGAACTTGTTGGTTTCAGTTGGAGTGAAACACAGTAAATTGGCAATTAATAGATAACATCCTTCTAAGGAGAACAGACCCTAAGTCTAAAAAGTCAAGGGTCTGCTTTGCTGTTCAGCATGGAAAGGCAACACAGTCCTACAAGAATGGTTTTCTTCCTTTTTCTTTCATTAGAAGCAGTAAGCATTCAGAAATTCTCAGATTTAGAAAAGGAAAAACCGAATGGACAGAGATGGTTAACACACCCAGGACTTGTATGTTTCTTTGTGATCTTTATCAAAAAAGGCTAAACAAACAAACAAACTAACCAAAACAAAAAAAAACCCCAAAAAACAAAACAAAAAAACAACCAACCAAAAAAAAAAAAAAAAACCCAAACAAAAAAACACAAACCACTGACCAAAACCCACGAACAATCATAATTTCAGTTACCTATTAAGTGGATGGAATTGACAACTAGATGCATATGACAAATTCAGGCAGTAGGAAAAGGTACAGCAGGCTGCTTCAAAGAGCACAGTTACATGTTCTTTCAATGGTCTGTGCCACCTGTTCTTAAAACATTACCATCTCAATACTATCTGCTATCTCATTTTAGAGCAATTGTATATATTACCTTGATCTCTTAGGCCTTTGCTTCTTTCTCTTCTATGACACAGGAAATTTCAGTGATAAAACATGCCAGACAACATGGTAATAATCTTGTTCCAACTTATGTCGATACCAAAAAGCCAGCACTAACTTTTAGTCTATTTTCTTCATATTATCTCCAGAACAGTTATCTAATAAGCCTATGGGTAACCTAGGTCAGCAATTTTCCAATGCGCCCTAGTATATGAAAAATGCATACAGAAGGAGAGAGAGAAAATAATTTCTACTTCACCCCATTTTAGTGACCTTTTGGGGAGAACACAAAGAATAGGATAGCTGTGCTTCTGTTAGCTGTGATATGGAAGTTCATACACTAAGAACTCACTGGACAGCACCAAATCATTCCATAACAGTCATACCAAAAACACATGATAGGTTATATATTCTTTGGAGGTATATCTGCTAGACTGAAATTAATGATGAAATCATTTAACACGACACTTTCAAAATACCTACTTTTAGCTGTTTAAATTCATTATAAAGCAATTATCATTTTAAAGTATACATATAATCAGCTTTATCTTTCCATGCTTCACTATGCACTTGATACAGTTATTAGTACACCACTGTCACGAAATGACCTCCACTTAAATCAGTGGCTTGCTAATGAAATAGTAACTACACACACAGCAGTGTAAGAAACAACTGCATCATGAGACCTTGGATTTCAAAGTATTGAATAATTCAATAACATACATTCCAAAACTAAAATACTTTTAAATTGCAATAACATTCCCCAAGTAATATAATTTAAACATTTTTCATTTTGCCTTTGAATACAGCACTGAAAACAAGAATATTTCAGCTCTATTTCAGATGGATCTGATCTAAGAATGAGAGGAAGAATATGTATGCCCTCCATACACTGACAAGACTGAGAGCTCTGAGATTATGACAGTCCAAAAGCACTTTATTCTACAGTACTGGAATGAATTCTTAAGTCCCTCCACTTTATTTAATCCAAGCAAAGAATTCATTTTATATTTGCACAGTTCATTCATCAGACTGAATTAAATTTTTGATAAGCTATAGTTAAATTTTTCATAACACAATGATCTGCAGTATAATAGCTCTTTCACTGGCTTGTCCTATGCCTTCCCCATTTTCATGCCATGAGCCAGACTGAAGGGCCTAGACAGTGGCAAAAAAGAAATACCAGCTACTTTGTAATATTGAATATTAGGACATTTGCAAAGCCTCAGGTTGAGCATGAGTATTCACAAAGTAGTCTGTTGGCATATTCTGTATTCTTATTAGAACAAAAAAAAAATGTAATCCAGGAATCAAACCTTCTTAACAGTACATCCAGATTTAATTTTGAGGGTTGAAATTTCTCATATATTCCAGGTGCAAAAAAATTAATCTCTTACCTAGAATCCTATCAGAGACAGTTCCAGAAGATCACAAGAACACCTTTTTAAATACATTTTTGGTCAGACATTTTTGCATTAAATACTTATTCCATCAAGATTAAACATTTACGAAAACTATTTTGGATTTACTGAACATGACACAACACAAGCTTCTAACCTTTCTATTTCACTGTTTCAGCTGTTTACCTCCTGAAAAAAGTTGTGCAGTCTGTTCCTGAGACACCCTTGGTCACACAAACTGCATTAGAACTAAGAGGTCCTGCTACAAGGACCTGCTACAAAGTTTGCAACTCACGGTAGCCCTATCAACCAAATCTCCACCATCCACAAAGTCAACTCTGCTTTAATTTATTACAAGTTAGTTAATATGGTATGCAAAAATGCAATTTTACTGATGGAATGTATACGGAAAAAAATTAAAAAGAAATAAAAAGCAGTCTCCCAACTCAGACAGATTTCTTTTCTTGCATGGAGTATTTATTGCAGCTACTCCCAAAATAGACTTCTTCTTTGGTGTCAGGAAGAGGAAGCAGAGGTAAATGTGTCTGATTTTTCTGACAAGCTTCCAGTTTCACTAGTCTCCATTCAGCATTTATCTAACTCATTTGCCCAAAGGATAAAAAGTTGGGGTTTTGGGGGTTTGGGGTTGTTTTTGGGGTTTTTTTTGTTTTGTTTGGTTGAGTTTTGGGTTTTTTGTTTGTTGTTTTTTTTTTGGTTTGGGGTTTGTTGGGTTTTTTTGGAGCGGGGGGGCTTGTGGTTTTGCTTGTTTGTTGGGTTTTGGGTTTGTTTGGGCTTTTTTTCCGCTGTGTTTTTTTGTTTGGTTGGTTGGGTTTTTTTAATTCACATAGCAGAGATTTGCGTTTTATGTTGTTTTAAACTAAACACTGTTAATGATGCACCAAAAGCACCTTTGAAGTCCTAGCTCTTCCAAAATCTTTCACAGAATCATTCAGGCTGGCAGGCATTTCAGAAGGTCACCTCCTCCTAACTCCTGCTCTAAACAAGGAAAATACTGAATCCCTGGATGGTGCTCCCTCTCTGTTTCTCCAGAAACTCATCAGAATGTACAGCAGACTGTATATAGCTGTATACAGTAGCTGCTGACTGCTTTATGAAGCAGACATGTAAACACAATAATTTTTTACTGTCTCAATTTATCACAAAGCTAATGAGAGTATCCACTTACATCTCTAGTTCATACACCTCTGGATTCATTTTAGTATTTGATAAGAAAAACAGAATTCCATTGGCTTGTGCTGTTAATAGAATTTAAAATGTAGCCTCCTCATAGTCTCCTCACTAAACTAGCAATTAGTTTTTCTACTCTTTTTAGTCCATAAAAAAGCTAAAGAAAAAGAATCAAAGAATTTTACATGTCTGAATCTGAACAATTAGGGACTGTGTCAGGTTTCCCAATACCACAGAGAGATACTATGCTGGTTCCCAATACATAAGGCCTGTCATACTGGAGCATTATTTGTATCTGAATATAGACAGCTCAATAGACATAAAATTAAACCATTACTACAGACAACTAAAGAGTGACTTTTGCACTGCTAGTTCCTCAGTATCACCAGCAAAATACTACACATGAAACCAGCATTCTCAGAAAAGATTCAGCCTATCTTGTATTATACAAGGATGCATTTCATACATTTTTGTACAAACTTTCAGAAAGGCAATATTTATGCACAGCAGAATTAATTCCCATTAGATGTAAGCCAAAACCAGCCACAGGTCAGCTATTTCTGCAAATTCTTGCACAGTGCAACAAAGTAGGAAGGAAGACCTATCTTGTAGCAGTTTTGGGGGGTTTTGTTGCTGTTGTTGGCTTTAATTTGTTTTGGGTTCAGGTTTGGGGTTTTTTTAAGATATCCTGTAAAGGAATCTTACTATTTGCTATACACAGTATTTTTGCATATAATATTTCAACAGCTAGGTGTACATATGAACAACATCCTACTTAACCCTGCCTGCATCCATTGAAAGTATCCCAGCAAATCTTTCCCCATACTCCCAAGGTGGAACTAGAAAAGCACCCTCAGGTGCTGATGGAGCAGTTAAGCCTTGGAATTGTGGTTGAAATTACACAGTAAGACTTGGCAGAATTTTCACTGGAGCAACACAGTCCGTGGTTCATGTATCAATGCCAGATAAGGCTGATACTGACTGGTACATCCAGAATAAAGAAAAAAAAACCAGAAGATCATAGCAACGGCTCAGATTTACACAGTTTTAATCCCATATAATTCCACAATAGGCGCCATGCCTGTTGGCTCTGGGCTTCCAAAGGCATATAGCCAGTAGGAAACACTAGACAAAAGGACTTAGGTAGAATTAGGTGGTATATAAGCTGGGCATATCTGGGCCATACTACACTATCCTGTTTCTGAAGGCCCTGAGCAGCGCCAGTATATTCTGAACAACAAATAAGTAACAGATGGATTACTGGAAAAGAACTGCACAATGAGTGATGTGTCATACCAACATCTTAGCACATACAATCTATGTCTAGTTTTGATATACATCTTCGATTCTGTTTCCTCCAACAGCACTAGGCTTACAGAATTTCATGTTTCTCTAATTCTTAGCCAGGTTATGATCTGTAGTGATACAGAGATACCAATTTATTTTTAGATATGCCCAGGCATAAACCCAACTCCTAAACATGAAACTAATTTTTTTCATAATATTAGTAATTGATGGAAAACAACTAAAAAAATTCCTCTGATACTCTAACAAAAACAACACATCTCTCTGATCATTCACACAAAGTGTGATGAACCTGCCTTTTGCAACTTGCATGAAGGAAGGTTGGACATCCAACACTAATGCTGTAGGCTCAGTGGTCTCCAAAGTGGAGTGTCTAAGACAATCCACTGGAGTGCAGGAAGAAAAATATTAGCACTTCAGTAGTACATGCATATAATTTATAAACTCAGTATGTATGTATTTAGGATGCATTATTAGAAAATTTCTACTGATAGGAGTGCATAATCAAAGAAGTCTGGAGATCTGTATCCAAGCTGATTCTCAAAGTGATTTTGGAGCACAATATTCAGATGTTCTTCTCCAAAAGAAAACTGAGTAAAAACATAATAATCTGCCTTCACACCAGGTGTGTGCAGACCTCCTAAGCTTGTTGTACAAAAACATTTCTCTAAAAAAAATGAGGCAACTACTCTCAACCCAGTTACAAGCGAATTTCCATTAAAATGTTTTCCATTACTAGCAAGTAGGTAGCAATTCAAGCATCCACACTACCTTTTTTCTTTTTCTTCTAAGGTAACAGGTCTATTTGCTGAATGTGATATTGAAAGCCGTCCACGGTTTACCAAATTCAACAATTAATTTATTTTGATCTTATATTTTGGTGGGTTTCTTGCTAAGTCAAACCAAGTCTTTAAACATCACAAATCTCAACATTTTCTTAGATACATACTGAAGTAAAAACTAAAAAAAATAAACAAAAAAAAAACCTAAACCAGAACATGATTATCACTCTTCTAATTCAGTTAGAAATATTAATCTAAATGATGAAAGCTTCCACTATTTTAACATGATTCACTTAATTTCAATTGAGTATGTACCCTCTTCAATTAAATGACCAAATCTGAAAAAGTGATGCGTACAAGGAGCGACTTTTAAATTAGTCTATGCAGCAAGATAGATGACCACGGACAGTAATGAGTCCCTGAAAGACTTAGCAGAGACACCACTGAGAAATGTAAATTCTTATTTTTTAAAAACCCTTACCAATACTTCATAGTATAAATGCTAGTGTATTGCACAGCATTTAGTATCAACTGACCTACAGCAAAAGAGCTCAGAATGACAAGACTGAGAAATCACATCACAGACAGCTGAAATATTTTTCTGAGTATTTTACTGTGTTACTTGCAGAGAAAACATCAGTAGCAATTTTAATCCACTGCAACCCTGTTAAGAATTAGAATTATTTAAATCAGAGAACGAATCAGAGCACGTATGAATGGGCACTGTTACCATTACATGTGTATCATTTTGTGCTTTTGCAAAGATTTATTTTCAAGGCAGAAAGAAGTTATCTGTTGTTTTCCCCTATGAAGACTGCCCAGTTTAAAAGTCAAGAACAGAAACAGAATAAATTCTTTCAAGGTTCATTAAAATGAAAACAAAACGTATGGCTCAGAACACACAGTACAACTATAAGAATTTTTCCTTTACTTACCTGTCTTTGATCCATTGACAGAAACATCAAAGCAGCATTAGGGATATTGAACAAGCCTTCTAACTACTCCATATGTATCAATACCATGCTTAAACCTTTACATGATAGTGCAATTTTTACTCCTTGAGATAAAATATATCCAAAAAGAGGAAATTTAACCATATGACAAAACTCTGTAACCTCAGCATTAATCCTTAGGTCTCAAAACTTTAGTGCTTGCTGGAATACAGTGCATTAAAAAATATGAAATACAATTAAAGTAAATACACATTTTGAAGATACATGTATTCCACCAGTCTCCTTACTACTAACTTCTTGAAAATGGTTTTGAATTTTAACAAGTTAAGAATAATCTCTCCTTTGCCGAAACTTTTCCACTTTTTCCAAAGTAGAAAAGCAGATGAAGCTCCAGAAATGAGAGGACAGTTAGTAAATGAAAGAACATGAGCCCTATGCAAGACACCTCATCAAAAACCTAGGGATTCAGAGTATAGTTAGAATTACAAATGAAGGGAAAGTTTATTTTCTCATGGAAGCTTGTTCAGCTGCAGGTAAATTGCTTTCTTCACTATTTCCAAATTCTGTTTTTCAGTTGGTATTTTCAAGCAAAAATGCATTCTAAAGAAAAGCATGCTGTAACTAAACACCATTCAAACTCCAGAGACTGCATTTTCAACTAGGTTTTTGTTTTACCATTCTCTTACCATACAGAACAGCGCTCGCTCATACTAAATCCTCAATTTTACCATGACTTACAGACATACAATAATTAAAAAAAAAAAAAAAAAAAAAAGATGACAGTAGTACAGAAGAAATATTCTAAATGGCATCTAAAAACATATTATGTACTGAAAAAATTGTGCCTGATGGCACACTAGAACATGATCAACATTTTGCAGGGCTATGGTTCTCTGCTGTCAGCTAGATATAACTCTGACAAATGTATGCTCAGCCTTAGATGTACTGCCTCGGGCTAAAAGAGAGGTAGGTTAACACACAGCAAATTTAAGCAGCCAAGCAGAAATCATTCCAGAAGTTAAAATGAATCAGTAATTAAGTGACACTTTGCAGAAATATAATTTTAGTTCTCATTTCCTTTTTTCTAAACACTTTGCTGGCTGTTATTTTGAGATGGCTATTAACCACTATGTTATTTTTACTGTCCTGCATGTGACAGATGTCTCTGAAATAAAAGGCAGCTGAAGGACAGCAAACTCATTCAGGATGGGTTTTATGTCCAGTGCTAGTGTGAAGACTGCCCACAAATAGCCTCTAATAAACCCAGAAATCACACTGATGACTTTCATACAAATAGCTATTTAAAAAGGTCACTGGTACTTCTCTTACTAAAGCAAGTCTCTATTTGCAGGACATCCGTATCTTAGAGAAGGAATCCTGCATAACTAGGCTGGAAATGCACTAGAAGTGGGATCTTAGTTGAAATTGAGACAGGGAATAAGGAAACTGGAGTTAAAGGGTATCCTACAGACAGAAACCTATAACTGCTTTTGGTGCTTATGTCATTAAAATGACAAGAGGGACCACCATACAGGCTCTTACAAGTCAGCAATGCCCTGAGCAAGTTGCCAGACACCAAGTAATTGCCACAGAAAAAGTGAGGAAAAGGGAGAAGACAGAAAAGCAGATAAAAAGTCACTATAGTAGAAGATATCCTTAAAAGAGTAGTAAATGAGTAATTTATTATAGTCTATATCACGGTAAGAATAAAAACCTCTTCCATAATACAGTATCAAACAGGGTCTGCAAAGACATACAGGTTTCTGAAGATACCAGAAAAATTCAGCACTGAAATGATGTGATCAGACAGGAACAATGCAGCTCCTATCTCTTTGACCCAGGGAAAATATGAAAAACTTCAGGTCAATCATGATTATATAGTGGATTTGTTACTGAAATGCTTAAAACAGAAGTATAAAATAGCATGTGGGGTTGAGATAGAAGATCCCTTTTCGAATCAATATTTGGGCCTAGTACTAACTACGGTTTGAAATCTTCCATTACATACTAAGGAGTATGTCTGCCCAACCATGAGGAAGTTCATCCTTCTCTGAAAGGTTCTTCCCTGCATTGGCACTGCTGCGCTGGTACTACGGCTTTAGTCATATTTGGGTCGCAGTGAAAGGATAGCTTAGATGTCATGAAAATCACAGTCCATTACTTTTTTTCAAGTAGGTTACATCAGTCCTTTTGGACGCTGCTGAGGCAGAATGCGTAACAACAGGTGCCAGAGAAATCCATCTGTACTCCCTGGCAGTGCCAAAACACACAGAATTGGAAAATGCTACAGACACTCTCAGGTCAAAAATGACCACAGAAGACAAAGTAACCCACCAGCCAAGACATCTAATAATTTATGGCAGCAGTTCTGTTCTTGTCCCAGTTAGAAATAAAAGCCAAAGTTTCATAATATCAGTACTTAGTTGCCCGGTATTGGTTATTATACCAATATTTAAAAGATACAAGCTAGGTATTATTACAGTAGTTTTGCTTATGGATCTAGCACACAAACTCAGAGTACAGTAGACAGACAAGATGGACAAAGTTCCAAATTTCATTTGGATCCATATGTGTTAAAGAGATCAGAGACATTAACATGACTGTGCAAATGCTTCCTTAGAAACTACTACTACTTTCAATTCTGATCAGATAAAACTAATTCAGTGCCAGTTCCCTGTGGATCACTTTCAGTTATCTGACTGTGACATAATGTGGATTTCAAAATCAGAATATTTATATATCTGGACCACAAAAGATCAGAAACACTCCTGCTGAACATATTAAGGATAATGGAGGAACAGTTTACTGAGCCTTAAAGTTAAGTGTTGCCATTGGTCTGCTCAACTGGACAGCAATTATTAGAAATTTAGGCCACTTACTAAGAGTTTAGTGGCTGATTTCACCATTCACTTGCTGGCCCTGATTCTTTTGAGCTTTATATAGTAATCTTCCTTAACAGATTTTTTTGAACAATTATCTTTAGTGCACTGTCATTCATTCATACTAAATACCCCAACAAGAGTTGCTCAACTGCAGCATATCAGCTTACACTGCAACAGGAACATGGCTGTATTTTACAATGCCCTCAACTTCCAGAAAACAGTAAAAACAAGAACATGTTAACAGAAGCATTCCTAATTCACAAATTACAGTAATGACTTTGCTGTTATTTGATAGAAAACCACTTTGATTTAGTTAATGGGTTATAAAAATTGGCAAATATAAAACTGGAACTACAAGTTGTCTCTATCAAAGATTTAGAAGACTCAGCAGCTGTGTACAGTATCCTACAAAAGTGGTTTTGTGTGCATTAATATGAAAACTTGAAAGCAGCAGCCTCTACATATTTCATCAACATACCACATAAGCAATCTTACATGTATCCTAAAATATAACAAGACAGCCACACAGAAGGCTGAGATGTGTTGACTATCATTCTGGAAATACTAGAATTGTATTTTTTGCCTCAAGCAGATTACCTTACTTTTTCAGCACTTAAATGTTCCATCTATGGCTTTCTAGTGATGAGCAAATTATAAATTCTATGTATAACTTCACCTTAGTTTTGAAACCTCTAATTAGAATGTCAGTTATACATGCAAGAACATGATCTAAATCCTAATGACACTTCGGTTAAGAACAATACTGTAAGAAGGTCTGAAAACCCTCTTATTCATGGACAATAAAATACAAACACTGCTTTTCAACATCATTGCCTCATTTGATGTGGAAGAGAGAAATGAACATGCAACCACACATGAAGAATTTCTCAATTCCACTCCAGTCTGACATGATGCCCTTTAGTAAACTTCTGTATTTTAAAGAGAAAATACTTTCTGGGGGTTTTGTTTTTTGGGTTGGTGTTTTTTTTTTTTGGGGGGAGGGTGCTGCTGTTGTTGGTTTTGTTTGCTTTCTTGGGGTTTTTTTTAAACAAACAAAGATTGCCCCTGTTGAACTAAGAGATCATAAATCACTGGTGAGCAAGCACAAATTCTCCATTTACATGATGCTTTGAAGAAAGAAACGGTAATGTGTCCTCAGAGTATAGCCTTAACATGACTGAGAAATAGCTTTCTTTATAAGGATGTTCAAGTGATGTAAAATGCATAAGAGTCACAGTCCATAATGACTTACATTCCACCTTTTTTATTTTGGGACATCCTCAAGAATATGGCAAGAAAATTAAGCTATTAGCTATTTCTAGTTTGTCCCTCACATACCTATTCTTTCTTCCTCCTGGTGAAAGAGTATGAAGTTAATTGCTGACACAATTTTGATCTAGTAGGATTTGTATCTTTAGTTCAGCAGAACCTAAATATTATTTCTAGACCTCAGAACACTATAAATAGTTCTTGCTATTTTTTAACTGCCATGTGAGACTATGGAGAACTCTCAAAAGGTCTGTGGAGCTGTGCCTGCAGTCACTTCTCACTGTTTCCTAAGTCCCACAGTACTGGCTGTTCATACAGCAAACCTTAAGAGAGTCTGAAATTTTACATTTTCTTTTCTAGCTGAATTTCTTCTTGCCCAACACCCCTCTCTCTGACTTCAGTAGCTCCTTGGGCCTTTCTTGTTTATTTCTGCACTTCCAATTTAATTTGACTCTGTTGGATATGTAGATCCACACAGAAGCTTTCCACTATTGGCAAAAACTCAATAAAGGCCAAGATTGTTCTCCAAGTCCTGAAGCTGAAATTTCCTTCAATTTAAGTTCCTTCCGAAACAAGACAGAGATTGCATTCAATAATACATCAAGCAAGTACAAACTACTTTTCCTATGTACATACTTGATTTCCTTCACGTAATACAATAATTTCATTTTTAACACCAACTTTGTGCAAGAGAAAGCTGCCTCATGATGCTTTAAGCTTTTCCTTAAAAAACAATTAAAGTACTTATTTGCTAATATGAATGAACTCCTTACATTTTTCCATGATATCTGAAGTTGCCAATAAACACAGGACAATTAAACAGAATACGAAGGCTAGTGCTCTTCAGGCAAAGAATAATACTCTGAAAAAGCCCTGAAAGGACCTCATCTCCGCATTTGTATCCATTAGCATTCACACTCACGTTTCACTTTCAAACTGTGCTCTCGGTTTTGGGGCCAGGACAGCGTTTTATTTTACAGGACAAGGGAGGTAAGACAAATGTAAAATTATCTAAGGCGTTAAAGCAGCTTAAATGCATCTAATGCCATAAGCTGCTTTTAATGTCTCCAATCTGTCTAAAGGAGAAGAGGTAAGAAAAAAAAAAAAAACACACACACAAGAAAATAAAATATTATGAAGGAAAACAAGAAGTCTTGGTGACACAGTAAATCAGGAGGCATATTTGATATAAGTTTTTGAAAGTGACATTTGTAACATTCGGTGGCAAAGATATGAAAACTCAAGATTAGCTTTAAGGAAGATACACATTGGTGATTTGGAGTTGATCTTATCAAGTGCGTAATTTCCTCTTGGTGATGGATTGTTACAGCCCTGGACTAGGTTTGGATAGCTGTTTGTGACAGTGTAGCTAAAAAGTGAGAGGAGGGGAGCGGGAATTACACAAGGCAACCAAATACAATAATAGAGTGGCTGCAAACACAAGGCTGTACAGCAAGGCACCTCAAAGCACAAATACAGAAACAATGCTGGCCCACAGACCTGTCAGTGTAAGACCTTTCCATATTGACATAAATTGATCTTTTTACCATAATGTTACTGAGCTTCTGAATGTAGTACTAAGCATAGAAGTTGCCCTTGGAAAGGCATTTGCTTGAATTATCACATTTATGTTGAACTGCCTTAAATAACATTCTCAGTTGTACTGCTATTTTTCTTATACCTAGATATATGTGGTTAATCTTGGCAAAAACATCAGACAATATTAATACCTGTAAGAGTTTATTTAGGATTAGGAATAAAGGCATCTTGTGCATATCATTTTCTAAACCATAAGGAGATTCCAGCCTTAGGATTCTACTGGAGGAGCTAGTATTGCACACTTTGCATGTTATAACAGAACTGCATTGATAGCTTCTCCCTTCTTAGGGTAACACTGGAAGATTAACATATCAAACAAATATTCTTAAGGTTTTACAGAACAGGTTTTTCTTTAGGCCTTTGGAGAGAAAAAAAAAATAAGGCAACTTTTTTTTTAATATCACATTTAAACATATGTATTTCATGGGAACATTCTGTTGTGCTGGTAGGCCTGAGCAGATGTTCATTACTGAACAAGAATGCTACCTTCTGATCCAGTCTAATATGATATTCCATGCTGATCATCAATCAAAAGTTACTACATGCACAAGATGAATGCTTGAAATTTTCTACTAGCAATCTAGATTGAAGAATTTTTGACAGCTTTTGAATTTGGGCCTTTAACTGCTCTCAAATATCTGTCCACTGCTCACCCTATATCTTGCATTACTGACAAGATTTTGGAGCCAAAGTACCCAGTTCTCTGTACTGCCTACCGATTTATCACATAAACCACATCATATCCCAGGAATGCGGTTTGAAGCACCACTATTGCTGATGCATGCAACTGAATAAATGGTGGACATTAGTTTGTGTAGACACTTACAAACACAAATTACCTATCACAGGGGACAAAACAGAGATATCAGGGGAACCAAGGCAACTGTTCAGGCTAAGCTGTGTCCTTAAATGGCTTGAAATTAAAATTAAGCCAGAACTACAGCAGATGTTTAGAAGATCTTCCACAAGATTAGGATCAATATGATTGACTGAAGTAGATCAAATGCTCCTTCTTTCTCTGCGCACTATTACATTACAATCACTTTAAGTGAATATGTCATGGTTATTTCCACAGGATTGCAAGACTGAAATTCACACTTCCCCTGCTCCAACTCTGCTCACAAAGATTTGTGCACTTATTAAGTGACTATGTAAAAGCTGAATGCCCTATAATCACTCTAGATTCAAAACCATAACAACTGTATATTGCCCAACATATACCTCAGCTGCATAAGACAGGCATCTTTCAGAACAAAATTCAAACTGATATTTAAATCTCTTAGCTCAATGGAAACAAAAATAGCACTTCAGATGTTTTTCTGTATCACTGTTACAGTTAGTTTAAATAAAGTCAAAGTGCTACTGGATAATCCCCATAAGTAAGCAACATCTAAGTGATAGAGAACTGATGAGTCTATTGTTCACTTAGCAGCCATAATCTATTCTAGTCTAACAGAACTTCAGAAGAAACTAAGAAATTGCATTAAACAAAAAAAACACCCTACCCAACTCTTAAATTATGCTGGAATGCTTTCCTAGCTAAGTAAATCATTATCTTTTCCCTGTTACTTCTGAAGTTATCGTATATTATTCATTAGCTAGCTCTGCAGTGACCTTTCTTACTTAAAAGATTTCCAGAATCAAAGCATTTCAGGATTATTTCAAAGTCAAATCAGTGAAATGTAAAAAGTTATTTTTATGCCTGTATTGCATTGTTCATTACCTACCTGACATTCTGAGAATAATTAAGGACACAGCTGAAATAATTTTTCCTAATTAGAACAATATCTGTACAGTTTCTGATGGCTTCTTGCAACCTTGAAACCAAAAACTGCTTCTCCAATGAAAAAGTTATTCTCCCTACCTGAAACTAACAGACAAAATATAGTACTTTGCTTGACTGCTGGAATTGAATGCATTTATACTGATAAAACCAGCATGAAAGCATTTCTACATGAAAAGCAGAAGCGAAAAGGTATTTTGATGACTCAGAAAAAGATGCTAGGAGAAAGGGTATGCATAAATTAGACAAGGTCAATGCTGGACAACGTTCTTTTTAACCCTCTAGACACCAATATTTACATTCCTCAACAGTCAGAACTAAAATTATTATCCATTATGATAAAATTACTACAAAGAACTGCCATTATTGCCACAATTAACATTTGTTTGAGGAAGGCTAGTTCCAATTCAAATAAACCATTTCAATTCATCTCTGAGCTGAGGAACATGGAAAAATATGATCTGTTTATAGGAATACAGAAAGCCCTCTTGAAATTCTTGGCAGTGGCATGACATTCACTGGATAGGTCTCAAGTCAGAAAAGTAAATAAATTTTACCTTTCTGAAAAACCATCACAGCTTTACTCTTTTTCATTATTTTAAGGTGAAAAGTACAGAAAAAAATGCACCCTCTTATTTATCCACTTTCCATTTCAAATAACACTAAACTGCCACTATTTAAGGTTTATGCTTTTTCCAGCAATTCTTAATTTTCCTCGTTAGATACTACTACCTTCCAATGCTACCCACTGATAAGTAATGTAGTAACATGGAATTCAGTAAGCAACACTCACTGAAGTTGTGGGAGTTTCACATGAATTTTATCATTGATAAACACTGTGCCCTCAATAAAGAGAAACCTTACCATCACTGCAACTACTCAACAATTTCTTCTATTCTACCTTAATAGTTTCCTGGAACTATTATTTGTTGTGAAGGCCCACACCACCAGCCATTCTGGATGCCATCTTCTCACACAGAAATAATTTCAGATTTGTTGGTGTCACCTCACCTATAGTCTGGAAAGCTCTTTTTCAGAACACCAAAGAAACATTCGAGAAAATGGCTGCAATTACGATATAAAATTATCTATTAAAAAAAACCCAGAGCTTTTAGCTTCATGTTTTCTCCCTACTCTGTATTGCTCAATCATTAGCATATTCATATTTTCTGGATCGTGCTATCAAAATCTACATAACAGAGATGAACTCCCTCACACAGCAAATACGTGTGAACATCTCTTAGCAACAACCGGTCATGAGCCAGTAAGGAAACTTAACAGTGATCCCACTTAAAACATCCCACTTATGCATACCAAATGATAATGCCATCAGTAAAAATCCAAACTGTTCACTAAAGCAGCATGCTCTTGAATGCTTGAAATTGAATTTTCCCCTCAGAAGCCAGACACCAGAAGGAGCGGTGCTTTGTCCTTGACAGCTATTCCAAGAACACTTGCAAGGGAACAGTAATGTGTGCTCCTGTCCCCAAATGTTTCATTTCCAAATCTTTCACATTCAGGCACTGCTTAAAATTCACTATGCACATAATATGCCTATATTACCATCACCAGAGAAATAAAGGAAGAAAAAGAGGGAAACCATTAAGAGACTTCTATGATACTCAACCACGTGGAAAATTTTGCCAGTCTAATATAGGTATCAATCACTGCAGCATTAAAAATCGTATTTCCCAGCTGGCCTCTAAAAAGATGCCTTAAAAATAAGAGGAAGCTCGATGTTAGTGGCCTGCTAATTCCATGTGTAATAGCAAGGGTAACCACGACAATGATACTAACATTTTTAAGTCAGGTCAACTTCTTGCATTCCTCCAACTGAATGGAGGGCTCCAGAAAAAAATCCCTGATCTCCCACTAAGCATAGTCTTCTCTTTTTCTTCTCTCGCCCTTTTCTGCCCAATAAGGCTTTCATAGGTAATCAGAGAAATACAGGTTTAACTCGTCTGCCACCATGATGAGTTCATTACTACAATGGACACTCATGCTTCAAGGAAGGTGATCCTCTCGAAAGTCAGGCCATATTTACATGCCTACAGGTTTGGTGACTTATTTTATGCACACATTTTGTTTCCTGGTATTTATCCTGGCCAGAGCTTGGCTGCTTATAGTATTTATGTTTCACTTACTGGAGTTACATGGAATTTGAGAGAAACATTTTTTTTTTTTCCCTTTTCTTCATTTTACTGTAGCTTCCAGAACATGCTTAGCTTTATACAGTATGCTTACATATTTCTCAAAGGGCTGCTATATATTAGGGTAAAAGGCAATTAAGTATTCACAAATCTATTTGGGTAGGTGGGAAAAGAACACTGCCAATTTAAGGATAAATCAAGAGGCAAGTGAACTAGTTCAGAAAGTTGGATAAAAATAAATCCTGACCTGACTCTTTGTGAAATATACAGAGCAGACACATGAGCAAAGGAACAAAAACTAATTTCACAGGAGTTCACTTTCCCCAAGCTAGGTAATAAGACAAATGATACAGATGCTTTGTAAGGAATGAGGAGATGTAAATTATATGGGAAAGATAGCAAAAAGACAAGCAATGCCTCCATTAAATCCATTTCAAGAAATTTGGCTAACTCTTTAACACACGCAGAGAGTTTCCATTGACTGGAATGTATGAAAGAGGGATATTAGCTGCTTGTTAGTAAAATTGAGGCATAGAGAAAGATATTGAAAAATACTTTTGAAGTACTTTTTGAATAGAACTTTCAATTCCAAGAAACAGGGCTACACATTCTCAAGAGAGATGGACAACTTTACTCCAAATCATGTGCTAATAGTTTTTAGAAAAAATTACCTACTTCCTTTAACACAGCAGTTAGTGCTTACATGAAGTGGAAAAATTAAAACTATCTCAGCTCATTAAATTTTATATAACATCTAACAACTTCTGAAGTATTCCCTTCTCCTCATGTTTCTGCCATCTTTGATTTGACCTTACGTCAAAAAAAAAAAAAGATACACATTTTTCATTTTGAATTCTTCAATACACACAGCTTGTTTGAATTACAATAGTTTCACTGAAAATTATATTGCCATTCAGCTAGCTGTGACAGAAATAACTGTCTGAACTACTATCTAGGGGAAGCAGCCCCCCACTAAAGTCAAGGCCATTATCTCTGCCAGATACTTTATTCAAAATCATTCAGCTTCGGTGTGGGTTGTATAGCTTCATCACTTTTTTTGTACTAGCATATCTCATATTGAATAAAAAGGAAATTATTCTTAAATAGTCAGCAGAAAATGATCAAAATGTTTCATAGCTTATCAGTTCAATCCTTTCATATTTATTTTAAGCATATACCACAAAAAGTCTATGAAATCGTCAAGACTAGATCTGAAACTGTGATTTAGTAGGTTTTTATACCTGTTATCAGGCACTGAAGTATTCAGAGAAGTTATAAACCATTCTCTTCCATATACTCAAAGACCATTTATACATTTCTCACACCTCAAGAACTCGGAAGTCCTTCACAGATTTTCCATGAAGGAAAAATTATTTGTTTGCTGGCTAGCTGAACAGGATGGGAATTTGTCCCAATGTGATTCTATGAAGCTGTATATCAATAACCAGGGAGTAGTTTCAATGAAGTGCTCTAAGTAATAAACTTAGGGGAATTAATGAGCTGTGTACAGTCTCTGTGAATAACTCAAGATAAAGCAACTGTATGTTGAATAGGAAGAAAGTACAACTGCTTAAGACCAGCCAGTAACTCAGAACCACGCAGTCGCCCTCTCACTTTCACCCTTCTTCCTCTTTGCTCCCAGGAGAATGGGGAGGAGATTCTAAAGAATGTAAACCCCCCAGGTTGAGGTAAAACCAGTCCAGTAACTAAAGTATAGCATGAAACTACAACTGCTACCACTAATAATAATAAGGGAAACAGCAAGAGGAGGGATTATAAAACTAAAAAGGAAGGGAATAAAAGAACAAAAATAAATACAAGCGATGCACAATACCATTGCTCACCACCTGCTGATCACACCCAGCCTGACCGTAGCAGTCATGTGGGCTTTCCAAGTGACTTCCCACAGTTCATATACTGGGCATGATGCGCTGTGGTATGGAATACCTCTTCAGCTAGTTTGGGTCAGTGTCCTGTCTCTGCTTCTTCCCAGCTTTTTGTGCCCCTCCTCACCAACAGAGCATAAAAGACTGAAGTCCTTGACCAGGGTAAGCATTACTTTGCAACAACCAGAACATTGGTGCATTATCAGCATTGTTGCCAGACTAAAGCCAAAACACAACTCTGTACCAGCTACAGGGAAGGAGAAAAATAACTTACAGCTGAACCCAGGAAAACAATGTACAGCTACATCTAAGATACAAAACTACTTCAATCACCTTAAAAATATTTTAAAATGGCTTATAAAGAAAAAGGAATTTAAATATATTTCTTTCTGATTCAATTTAAAAGATTTAGTTCTCTGAAGTAGCATTTTGCTGTCATGTCATTTTACCAGTTTCCAAGATTCCTAACAATTACAAAAACAGTCAGAGTCAAGCTACAGCATGAGCCTGCATTTTACTGTAATCCCGATTTCTACTTCACACACCCTGCATGCAACTTTGCAAATTAAATCTTTTGCTTTACTAAAGCAACTGCATTTTTACTTTTAAGCATGCCTAAGTCTGAGAGTGGCTTAAGCAAAGCCAGCATATAAAGCACACTACCAATGTTTCCGAGTGATAATGAAACTGTTTGAAGTGTGGTGTTGGGCAATACCTTGGGGCACCAACAACCCAAGTCAGGTTTTAAGAATTCAGGAGGCATATGCCTCATGCCAAGCTGCAAGAGCAAATCAGAGGCTTTCTGTCACCAGGTCCTGGTTTCTGAGAAGACAGAGCCCCTGACAAGGGCTCAGCAGTGCAGAAGGTTCGTAGTTCCAAACATCGCTCAGATCATCCCACAGCCAAACCGGGACAACTGGTGTGAGAGAGGTCAATACTGAATAAACAAAGTAAATGAGTACCCCGCAAAATAAATACGTAAATAAAATTAACAAACACTACAGAATACCACTGGGAATTCTCCGTCTTATTACATCCTATGCTGTATTTCATGTCCATATAAAATGGAGAAAATAAGAATGTTCTTTTTCTGAATTATGATGGTCCATTTTTGTAACATGAAGCTACATGGTTAGTAATCCCATGAAGAAATAAATTTACATATAAGGCTGAGAGGGTTTACTAACAGTGAATCACCTATCTACTAATCAGGTATTTTGTGGACCACTGGAAACTAAAGATAGTAAATGATACCACAGACGCAGGCTGGCCACCACCACAGTGGTCTATGAGACTTCGAACAGCGTCTACCTGGAGACTGTCATAATGCCAAGAGCACTAAATGTTCACAAATTGGAAGAGAAGCTATACAGAAAGAAACTGGGTTAAATCCAGAGGGATACTTTCAAATAAAAATCCCTTACCAATAATCTGAACTAACAAAATTTTGCAATTAATATATCCTGGTTTAGACAATTTAAAAAATTGAAGATGTCAAAGAACATGGCAAAAGATGAAAAAAACAGAACTAGTAATTATATCTACCATTTGTGGTTATGCAGTTGAACTGACTCAAAGTTCTGCATTAGCCCTCATATTGCAGTCCCTCTTACATACAAAATTGCCAGCTTGTGCATACTCCCACATTGCAATGAGGCATGCCATGAAATGGCCGTAAATCCCAGATGGTGCCAGCAAAGATCTATCCATTTTCCTCTTTAGTCATTCTGCAGGCAGGGAAATGCATTGGCTGCAGCGTACCCACCTCCTGCAGCTCCATCAGCAGCTCTACTCTAGATCTGTTTTGCCACAGACAGTTGGCTTACCTACCTCTGTCTGCCTCTAGTCAGAAGATGCATTCACCACACACAAAATCCTTCATGTGTTGCTGACACTGCAGCACTTTTTAAAACCTGCATATTAAGCCACTTATCCCTTGCCTCGGTCTTCAAGCCAGTCACATACAAGCTCTCTGCAGACATCAAGAACAAAGTATGACTTTAATACTGCTCCAAACCTGGTAAAACTTCAAGTTTTCTATCATGTAACTATTTCTGTAGGTTTTATCTTTGTGGAACACAGAAAATACTATATACAAATCTGAACTGGAAGTTTAATTTTCTGGAAGTGGCAGAATGAAATATTTCAGCCTAACTTTCTACATTTTTAAAGTAGCCATCAGACAATATGGAAACAGAAACTACTAACCACACTTGATACCATTAGCATATGTTTCCATCTCTATTTATAAACTTTAGTCTCCTCCAAAAGTTTGAAGTTATATTATGCTGGAGAAACAGAATTTATTGGTGTCCTCGTGGGCACCATTTTAATAAACATGTTGTTCTTTCTTCCTTTTCATTATTAACTACCTACATTTTCAAAGAAAGTCAGAAGCATTAGCCTAGCCAACTACAAACACCAGGTATCTTCAACAGTAACCAGAAAAAACACTCCCATTGCACTTAGTAGAGGAAAGCACTAGGTTAATGCAGTGGCTACACAGGTCAGAAACACCAAAGTACTTAACAAGCTCAGTGTAAAAGAGGCCTGGGACGCATTGCTGAGACTACAGCAAGATCTATATTACAGACCCCTTGACCACTAAAATCAACATTGATGAGTAATGTGAAAAAGTGAAGTCCCTACCATAATGTGTCTGGGAAGCCTCTGCTGCTGAAGCACAGCAGTAAAGCAGCTTTGGCAGCATAGCTGGTGGTTAGCACAGAACACAGCTCTGCAGTACAACTGTACCTGCGTTGTGATTGTTTTGCCAGTAAAACATACCAACATCCTATAAGGCTACAGCACTTCTATTATGGAGGCGACCTAATGTACAGAAATCGCATCTTGCGGATCTTGTCAAAATACTGATATACATGAATAGGAGCACTACCAAGTTTGCTAGTGTTCTCAAAAAATTCAGGATAAGCTAGGCTATGGCTATGTGTCTCCTCCCTTCGCTTGTGCAAAACCACTGTTTATCCATGTTAAATGCTATCAAGGGGCTGCTACATATCCACACAGAACTAACTAAATTTGGTACAAATGCAAAACCAGTTCTCCTACACTTATCACTTAACAATACAAAAATAACACTTGTTCTTCAAAGGAGAAAACAGTGGGTTTGCTCAAAAATTCCTCTTGCGTTCCTTGAAACTGGGAAAAATCACCCTCCACTATTACCCATCTCCATCCCTTAACTTCCAGTGCTGTGACATGGCTAGACATTCAGCAGCAATAGGCAATGGCTTGCTGAATTGTGTATCTGAACTCTGATTGATTTTTGTCCAAGTTGGGAGTCTGAATTTTGAATTTCACTTCATACATAGAACAGAGATATATGCATACATACACAATATAGCACGTATATGTATACACACACACACAAATATGGTAAAGAAAACTCACTCAATTGCTCTGAACAGCTGCTTAACGACTGGAAACAGCAATCCAACGTTACCTGGAATGTTTTACCTGTGTTAGAAACTGCAGAGGTTCTAACAGATACCATGAACTGCCATGCTTACTTCATCTTTACCTTCTTTGCCACCTCATCATAAGTATTTTAAGCTTCAGAGAGAAAAATCATGGCAATTAGAAACGCTATAGTTCTAAAATCTTGAACTCTGTAAGTCTTCATTATCAAGAAATGCACTTACACTTCCGTATTTGTAAGAATTAAACATTGTAAGAACCACCTCTACATACAGAAATATAAAAAAGGAAGAATTTTTATTATCTTGTCAACCGCAGAAGCGGAGAAAACCCAACTGTATGACACTAACTTGCTATCTTTTGGAAGTTTGTCTTCCAGCCATCATTATTGCTTCTAACCATTTTTCACCTTTTCAATAATTTTAACAGACATTGGTTTTAACATTTATGATCTGAGAAACAACTCCAAATAACTAAAAATGTATAGCTTACATTAAAGACAAGCAAATACTCAGATCAGCAGAAGAAAAATGCAGGACAACTCTCTTCTGTTTATACTTTTCTGAAAAGTTTGATGTCTAGAGATCCTGTTTTTTCTCATTACTCACCTTCAATTTCAGTAGATTTTTATTTCTGCATAATCTAGAATACTGGCCATTGTTACTGAGCACTATTTTGTCACCAAAAAAACCCAAAACAGCAATAGAAAATTATAGAGCTATGTTCAGAGAGAAGTCTGCACAAAGCTCTTTAAAAGGATATTTTGATCAGGGGTGCTCACATTTATCACTTGTAAAACAGAGTTTTACGTATTTACAGTATAATGACTCTGTAGCGTGCACTTATAAACAAATTAAATCACTAACTCTAAGTAGGAATGAAACGCATACTTGTTGCAACCAGGAGTCCCAAGCTGAAACTTCATGTACAGAGGTCTTGCTGCGCAACACGCAGTATCATAACCAGAAGGCATCATGTCCATGACTGCCTTCCCTAAAGCCAGGCTATAAATTGTAATTCACTTGTAAATTCTACATAGACCTAACGTGCAATAACAGTTGTTTTTCTTCCTTGAAAGCCAGCAACCATAAATAAAAGAAACTTGAAAACAAAGTTAGAATAAAGTAAATATTTTTGTCTGGCTTCCCTTGCCCCACAGAGAAACTGTCAGATAATTTATACACAAACACACAATTGTGGGATCAAAATTACAGCAACTCCTCTTTTCTCCAACTAGTGCGCATATTGCATAAAACTGCTCATGCAGACCATCAAGCCTGAAATTTAAGAATGAGTTAAAAGTGACCTCTTGTTTTTCCTTCCAGCCTCTTAAATCACAACCTACACTGAATGAGGTGAAGTCATCAGCGTACATTACTGCACCCACTGCATCCCCCACGCAGTTTGTTCTACAGTACACAAAGAGACACAGAAAAAGAAAGGTGAGAGAAAGAATAGCATAGGGAGGCAGTAACACAATATCAAGAGATACGTACTACGGTGCCATAAAAACAAGACAGTGAAATGCATGGCTGAAGCAGGCTCATGACTGTCCATGACTACTGTCTGCAGAGCTCACAGCTTATAATTGGCATCTATTCTCAGCCACAGAGCAAACACCAAGTTATTTTGAGATAGTTAAAACAAAAAGTCAACAACTAAAAAGCTTTCACTATTAAAAATTTTCCTGTAAAACTTGGGATAATAAAATAGTTTATAACTTTTTTTCTCCCTATTTCCTTCCCTTTACTAAATATTTCAATAAATCCTCAGGCAAGGCCTATGCCTATTCAAGATACTAGACACGCAGGTTATTCCTTGCACTCTCTCCTGTTTTGTGACCTAGACTGAGAAACATTTTTCTACGCTCTCTCCCTAAAGCCAGCAAAACCACTTCTGGAGGCAGAAATACGCCACCATCTGCAGGAGCTGGTGTGTACAACACACAGCAGCCAGAATGCTCGGTGAAAAAACACTACCAAACGGATTTAGAGGGAGTTTAGCATTTACTGTTGATGTCATAATTCTAAATATTTTGCATTGGGGGAATGCAAAAAAAGGGAAAGGATGAAACATGAAATATCTCATACACTTCTACCTGATCAAAGGGGCAAGCCAGGAAAAAATTCCTCCTTCAACAGAATCGAAAGAGAACTTCTCACACTTCTTAAATCAAAACTAGGCTCTTATTCTGGATCTTTCACATTCTTAACCAGTGTTTTACAGTTTTGTTGCATCACAAAAAGGAATGCAAACACAATATAGGAAAAAACAGAAGATGCCATGAAAAAGCCTTGTCAGCTGCAGTCCACTCAATTTGGAATTGACAGAGTGTTAAGTGAAAAAAAAAAAAAAAAAAAAACAACAAAAAACCCCCCCCAAAAAAAATAACAGTGGTTCATACAAGCTTCAGTCTTCAAGGCACTCTGAAGAATAACTGAGATGAAACATATAAGGCAAAAATCAGAGTAGAATTTACATCTCTGAGCATCATGAAAGTTATGCAGCCCAGCAGTCCACATCATTCATTTGGACATGTGAAATACCTGTGGAGAGGTTTGAATCTTAAGGAGTCCTTTCAAAGTAAAGGATTAAATAGTACATGATAAACCAACTTGTGAGAAATCCTATTACAGCTATTCCAACTGAAAATAAGCAGCATTCTCAAGAAACAGCAAAAGAAAAATAGTTGTCTGATATGCTTTGTCTCAAAGCCAGAAGAAACTAGTCTGAAAATCCTATTTAGAATCTTTTAAGAGAAATATTAATACAAGGGAACAGGGAAAGATTCCTCCTAACTGCTAAGAACTAACTACACAGGAAAGAAAAACAGATTACCATTTAAAGGAGAAAATGAAAGGCTGACAGTAAGAGCTGATATAATTGATATTCTTATTTGCCCAAAGGAAGACGATACTTCATCTTTTCCTAAAGGGGTTTCAGAGCATGCTATAGAATAAAACAGAAATAAAAATTTTGACACCTATACTTTATGGAACAAAATGCAGTCTAAATTTAATATGAACCTGAGAAAGCTTTGTTGCGCAGCTCATAGCCTGTTCTCTCTCTATGAATAATCCATGGTTCAGCATTTCTTAATTAGCCTTTGCTGTAAAATACAACATTATGATGAGTTTCCTGTTCCAGTTAAATTCAGCAGAATTACCCGAGTGAGGAATCATGGCTTAGTCAATGACTAAAGTTTTGACAAATGGCTTATGTTGGTAACAGTAACAAAAGAGTAAGCATTAGCAAGGAACTGAACATTTCAGCAAATTACTATACTTACTATACACAAGAGCAGGCAAAAAGACAACTCCTGGCCTTGAGTATATACAAGACTCTGAAATCTGTATCAGCGACCTTGATGTATTTAAGGTAAGATACATTGCTGGCAGGAAACTACTCTTTAAGCTACCATGCATTTCTGTGAAACCTGCTGTGAAACTTAGGAATACTCTAGGTTAGAGCAAATTGATAAATTATGATACAGCTATAAGCAAGACTAAAGACTCCTCTCAGTAGCACCATAATTGTATTTGACTATGAGGTTAACTGCACTCTGCCCTCTCAAGGTTCATTTAATTGGAGGAGTTGGGAGAGAGTGAAAAGACGACACTGAGCACTAAGACACTAGCTCTCATTCAATCCCCCCTGCCGAATTGTTCACGCAAGGCACAAGCCACAAACCTGGTGCACCTCTGCACAGGAAGCATTGGCAGTTTTGTTAGACCATGCTGGTTTGATTCCCAACTCTAAAATCTGCAACTGCCCTTTCTCCACCTTTCTCTGAACACTCAGCAGTGTTTAATTTGAAAGGAAAAATTATGGCTTTTCCCCTTTTTATTTTGAGCTAATCTCTGCCTGCCCTGGTTATACTAAATCATGCTGGACTTCTAATTATCAACATCTTGAGTGCTTTCCCTCGCACAATCTGCATGTCTTTAAGCATTTTCTAAATCCTTTAGTTTTCCAGAGTACTTTTGTTACACATTAAACATGCATCACATCTTATCAGCAGTACCTTCTGTAGCCATCTCTTGTTTCCAGAGGAATAGGAAAGGGAGGAAAATATCAGACACCAGCTAAAGCTGTGCAGACATAGTACAAATCCAAGTTAGATTTTAATTCTTACTAATTAAAAGTGATTAAATAATAGATGCTTACTATATTAGAAACCTTTTCTTTCATCAAGACATTGTCAAGCAAGGTACAGAATTCTTGGAAATGTTAAGCAAAAGGCTTCCTCTGAAAAAGAAAAAGTTAATAGCTGAGGGAACTGATGTCGATAGATCAGACAGTGTGTAGGAAACTACATGGTGCGGTAATTATACATATTAAAATGACGCTGAGAAACAAATATTCTTCAAATATGACAGCTAAAGAGGATTTCATCCTTGTTCTTAAAAGCTTTATTTTCAGTATTAGTTTAATAAAGAACCTGATAAAAAACTCTGGAAATCCTAATTGCTGTGAATTAATCTGCGCTTATACAGATACACACAGTACAAAGGAAGAAATCTCACAATGTTAGTTTCTACTGTTGGATACAGAGAAGGTCAGTCACACATTAACATACAAAGTTCCTCTCTTAGCCAACAAATTGAAGGTTCTGTAAACACAAAGACTTTTTTTAAGCTTTATTATTAATAGATTTCTCTTCGTTGTGCTCTTCACAACTCAAAAGAGCAGAAAACTCTCCAAATTGTCATACAGCCCAAGGTGAGGGGAAGACTTTTGAAGTAACCAGGGCTCAAGTTATTTTATTGCACTGAAATAGTCCCCCCCTGTTTTTAATGCAGGCTTTTATGTACATATAAGAAAACAACAAAGAACTCTAGATTTGCTGGGGGGTTCCATCAAGTAAAAAGGACCTTTCTGTTCAACTTCCCCTTACCTCACCCTGTTCTGGCCTGCTACAATTTCTTTCATCCCTTTCTTTACCCCATCCTATTTCTTCTTTCTTTCTACATTCTCCCCTTTCCCTTTCAGTAATTTACATTTTGGAGGATCAACACAGCAGTTGTATTTTTCAGTCTCTTCCCTTCCTCCTTCTCACCTTCCTGACAGCAACACTGCATTTTAGTATTACAATTTAATGTATGGTGTGTTTTACTGAAACACAACTATGATTTTATTGTAATTGAGGGCTAAGGCATACTTATGCCTCTAACACAGAGCCCGTACCTTTGAAACTGCATGACTTATCACTCAAACTTGGTCTATGAGGTGTATGACCAAAGAAAAAGGAGGGAGAAAAACATAAAATATTATTTCATGGAGACATCTGCAATACATCTTAAAGTACAAAACAGATAACAATACAGCCTGTTGCATAAGACTTAGCAAAACAAAAATTGATTCTGCAAGAATTTGTCTAGTAACCTATACACCCAAAAATAAATTAGATGCTGTACGTAAAAGAAAATTCATTTCAAGTCAAGCATTTTACAGCAGATCTCACAATTTCACTACACAGACACACAAGTTACATGGAAGACATCAGAATGACCTACAATGTGAAAAAAATATCTTTTAGGGTTTGATGATAGTGTTCATATAGCATTTAAAAATAGGCCATCCTCTACCACCTGTACATGTCAACCAACAAGCCAGAAAAAGTGTAACTCAGCCCAGTCCAATAGTCTTTAGATTTTATTTTTTTTTTAATTTCACATGAAATAGCTACAGCAGGAAAGATTCATGATTCTTTGTGGCACCTACTCCACCAGGCACTTTGAGCGCTGTTTACCACGATTCCAAAAATTCCTATTTACTTACTCTTGACTGACTGTTTCTGTACCTCTCAACTTATTCTAACGTAGTCCATGACTACACAAAGACATCTGGCAGGAGAGCCAAACTGGCATAAAGTTTATTTCTCTGTGCCAAACCTGTAAGTTACTAAAGGGGCACGCTAAATGTCCAGGAGCCTTGAAAGGACAAAACCATTTTTATTCCCCAAATGGCATTACTGGACAGCTATGTTTTCTCCACTAGCCTTATACCTAAAATTACTAAGTCTACAAAACCTTTCTTAATAACTTTCTAGTTAGCTAGGAAGTTTCAGTAATGGCTGAAAGAACACAGATAAAAACTAGAGCAAAGATGAAAACTAATGTGCCATAGCATGGCAACTAAAATGCTGAACACAAAACATCAAAAAAAAAAAAAACCAAACCACGGGTATGCTGACTACTAAGGAGTGAAGCTCTCTCAAAGATTTAGAAACAATTCAGAATCTGTTCCCTGTAATTGGGCAGCACATATCCAGACCAGGTAACAAAAGCAGTTCAAAATTAGTTTTTTTCCCTGAATCATTAAGTGAAATAGTGCTGAAACTATACAGGTGGAAACTTTTATTAATGCCATCTTCAGAGAACCCCAGGTTTGAATAACCACATAAATTGTTCAGAATGTTAAAATACAAACTTTGAAGAGCATAAAGACATGTATGAATGTGAAAAAAGATTACAACTTAATAAACCTGGAAAGTCAGATTGCTAAAACTGCCAAAACTGGTCCATTGGCAAAGTAATAAATTGACTTTAAAAGGGACAAAATAAACTCAGTCTATCAGCATTTAATATAACTTTCAGCACCAAAACTGAGAACAACATCAAAGATAAAATAGCTCATAAAATCCTGTGGAGAAACATCACCAGCTATTGCTCAGCAACTCTTCATACAGTTGGGAGGGCCTTCTTTCTTTTGAGAGAAATATGTATTTAATGGGGATAAATTTAAGCACCATTTTTCCTGTAGCAATAGGGGGTTCAATAATTTCTTGCTTATTAATTGGGAGCTTACTGAAAATACACCCTTCAAAACTGCACATACCCAGTAAGAAACTGGAGATAGAAAGGAAGGAAACAAAATAACATCCTCATGAGTCTACATTAACATATATGCACGCTGGCATTTACTAAACAAGCTTTTTCCCATAACAATAAAAATGCAAATGAAAAACAGGTTTTCCAGGAAGGCTCTGAATAGTAGCAAGTGAAATGGAAGTACAAGCATAAAAATAAATTTATCAACAACTTTTCTTGTCATTTTTAGCACAGAAATCAAAAATCTCTGAAAGATCTGGTTTTATGCTAGAAAAAAAGGGTTGCCTCGGGTTTTGTTAAGAAAATTTTTAACATCAGTGCTCTGCTAAAAATAAGGTTAAACTGATAAATTAATATGATTTAAGTAGCAACCCAAGTAGCTTTAACTTTTAAATTTTCAGTATCTTCTCAGGAAAAAAAAAATTGACAGAATTGCAAAAACACATAACATTTTGGGCCTGCCAAATAGCATGTTATTTGTGTCACTCACTGGTTAATAGTACAGCTCTTGACACAACCATGACATTCCATTGCAATTACTAATTTCATTTTATGACCAATCATTCCTACTGTTTTAATTGAAGCTTCAAAGTCAGATCAACATTTACAGAAGAATCTCTTGAGTTTAACTGGGTCTTTGACAACACTGACGAATAATGCCATTTAATCATAGTGGGATTCCTTCCCAGATTATTTTAAACAAAAGCTATTTTGTGGTTTCTAATGTTGGTTACATATTATGCAGGCTTCTGTTGCCACCGCAACATCTGTCAAGATCTTAAAAACATGTAACTGCTGATATGGTTGCAACAGAAGAATTCTGAATTACTGATGTTTTTATTTATAGTTCTCTTGTAATCCACACAATGTGCAATAAATACTGTGCTGCATAACACTGAATTCCTTTTCCTGAGTTTTTTTCTTTTTTTGTTTGTTTGGTGGGGGATTTTTTTGTTTTTTCAGTGTTTTTTGTTGTTGTTGTAGTTGGTTTTGTTTGCTTCTTTTTTAAACTCTCACTTTTTAAGAATTAAGTTTCCATACCTGAGAATGACTCTGTGAAATAGGTCAACCTTATCTCCATTTTGCCAATAGACACAATGAAACACAAAGGTATCACAGCAGTTCTCTCAAAAATACTTTGGAATAAAATAAGGAAGCATAACTCATGCTTCTTAAATCAGTAACATTTTCCCCGTATCTGCTTCAAAACTTCATCTGAAAAGTGTATTATTAATAGCTTCCAGTGAAAAATGTTGCTGCTTCCCAGGAGTTGTAGGATGTGTTCTTCAAATAGAGGAGCCTAGAAAAGAATTTTAACTCTTTTGGATCCTCTTCTTCCATATATACCCATATAAATAATCATTTTTAAAAGTAACTTCTTTTCCTTTTACAGACATTCAGTATATTTTACCTACCTATCCCAATCAATCACTATTTTATGTTACACTTCTCTTTTTATGGAACTCAAACTAGTATCCCATTTGCATAATAAATTGCTTCCATTTTCATAAGTTTATAACACTAATCAAAAGATGCATTGGAATTGTTTTAAAATGAAAATTTCGTATGTAATTTCAAACCATTTCTGGAGGAAATTTAGTTTATTGGGGAGGTGGTGGGTTTTGCTGTTGGGCTTCTTTGGATTTCAATCACACTGCTTAATGAAATAATGGTATCTAGACAGAAAAGCCAACCTTGAAAGTATACTGTTTAGATGGGCAAGCCTCAAAGACAATTCTGTTCTGTTATACAGACAAGCTATTGTTTGTTTACATAGATGTGCATGCACAAAAATACAGTTAAAACTAACCAAAATTCAAATCTGACATGTATCAGGTCTGAATAATAGCTGTTGTCACCACGAACTTTAGACACATTTCTCCTCCCTTCTGTTTTGTGGGTTTTTTCACTGGTGGGTTGTGGGAGTTTTTTCTGGGGGTGGTGCTTTTTTTGGGGGGAAGGGTTTGGTTGGTTGGATGGGGATTTTTTGGTTTGGAGTTTGATGGGGTTTTTCCATTCATCCTGGGATCCTTTCCTCAAGCCAGCAAATGTCATTTAAAACACCAGCCAAATGTGTTGAGGACAACAAATGTCTATAGTGCTTATGTGATGAAGTAAATCATCATCGCTCCTGAAAACAACTGGCTTCTCACAGAAAAGTATCTGTTTTACTTACTGTTACTTACTATAAACCACCCCACAAACACCCCAAACTTTATAGGCACTCTGCAGTACTGAAATAGTATATATTTATTGCCAGCATCCTATTACATGCAACAAAATAATGTCTCTGAGGAAAAAGTCACCCTTACCTGAAGGATTAACGCTAATAGTTTAATGATGCACACACTGAAATTTGTATGTAGCTGTTCTGTGATTACACTACAGAAACCTTGATAGTGGGGGATTTTTTATCTTTTCTTTTTTTTTTTTATTTTTTTTTTTTTAACCAACTTGGTCAGACAAAATAAATGGTTAAATTCCTCCAGCTTTGCAGGCCTCTTCCAGAAATCACTAACAACTGCTAACAGAGAAAGCATTATCCAAGTTCAGGAGATTGCTCTAGCAGATTTAAAAATCTGAACATACGTAAGCTCTGCAGTCAAATAAAGATTTGCTGCTTATACCAGACATGCATTTGTGCAACTTTATTTTTCCAAGACAAATTTTTTCTTATTATGAAATATATGTTCTCATTGTCCACTTCTTAACAGAGACTGCTTTTGTCAAGATGGTTAAAACAGCACCGGAAGAGTTAAATTAATTACAAAACCATTGTGCTTTTATGCATCTAAAGTAATGTTTTATTATTGTAGATGATAGTTAACCACATACTTGGATATGTTTTCAAAATTTCCCTTTTAGCTTCTTTCATTCTGCCAAGACTCAAGGATTTCTAGTAGCCTTTTTAGTTAACACCTTCAGAGAGTAAGAGGTATTGCTTAAGGCTATAATTTTGGTTTCCTGAAAGACAAAGACAGGTTTAGTTCCCATGTAAAATTTCTCACTCCAAGATGGAGACCAAGTTCTTCGTTTCTAGCCTTTTCCCTAGCATATACATTTTTGCAAAACCCATCTTAAAATTATTTCACTAGTGATCACTAGAACTGCACTCCTGACATTATTTCAATCAAGTCACTACTATTATTATATTTATTCCTCTCTTCTTTACACATGCGTTACACTGACTTTCAATTGTTCAAAAGATCCTTCTTTCCAATAGTCTGTTCAACAGTTGGAACCAAAGAAAATTCAACTAATACTAAGTTTCTTACAAACACTTAAGTAAACATAAAATGAACCCTAATGTCAGCTTCTAACCGTGTAACAGAAAAGAAAATGTTTCCATCAAGCACAAAAAAAGTCAAAAGGCACAGGCTGGAACTATCATCTTTATCATCTTGTCTACAGTACCTATAAATGGTTAACTTGGACAGATAGATGGAGCTTTTGTATTTCCAAATAGCAGGGCCATACTTCACAAGATGATCTCATCTTACCACTGTATCAGTTTATCCAGTTCTCAGGCTTGTAAATGATTACATGAGGGTCTTTATATCCCTTCATACAAACCGACACCTCAGTTTTCATTCACGAATTATAGTCTTCAATAGAAATGGAACTGGATCATGCTGTTAAAGGATGTATTGCTTCCCATCTCTTTCCAAGTAAGATCTTGAACTTTAAACAGCAGGTTCTTTACTCTCATTTAACTTGACATAAGGAATCACTAATCTCAGAGGAAAACAAAATAACCAACCAACAAACAAAAAATTTTACATTAAACAAAAGTTAGTTTCAGTAGGATTCTGGAAAACATACAACAGACAGGATATTAGAGATTATGAAACAAAGATTATGAACACTGGGTAAACATCAGATATATACTTTGATGTCACAAATAGAGGGATAGCAGGTATTCCAAATCATACTGATGTCCATCAGAAATACACTGTTAGTATCTAATACGTTAAAGTGTGGATGAACATGCACAAAATGCTTCTTATGCCCACTGTTTTGTCACTGAATTAGTCACCAGCAATTCCTCCTGCAAAGCTCCTGAAGTTTCCCACACTGCGGTGTATTTTCAGAGCTTTCTGAGTCATTGGGCCAGGAAGGAGACACTCCTGGGTACATTATCTCCCTGAAAAAGTGTCAAGTCACACTAAACAGTATTTACCATCATAAAGTACATACTTCCCACTGGAACCCAAATACAGTTTCAGAGGGAGAAGCCAAGAGGAGGAGGGAAAAAGAAGGGGAAAAGCTGTCCCTAAACTCTAATCATAACAAATTTAAATTTGTCAGCACAGACATTTGTATTACTACCTTGAATACAGTTCAATCCACCCCTCTGCAGCATATTTTCATCAAATCCCAAAAGTACCAATTAAGCTATTTCATTTTTATTCTTCAGCTGATACAAACCGGAAACTGGCATTTGGGCTACATTATACCACCTTTAGCCATGCTAATTAGTATTTCATCCCTGAACAGTTTCATTTTAACATAATTTGACTTAATGAGAGGTTAACAAGTGTTAAAGTATCATTCAGTGAGACTAAGATATGAAATGAAATTTCTAAATTTTTTATACTATTTTTGTGTGGCATTTCTAAATCTGCTACAAGTCACATGAAAGTAGCTTTATTCTTCTCAAGGAAAGAAAGTACTCCAGTAAGATGGCTTACTAGGTAGAGGTGCAACTTCAAGAGGAAAGAAGTGTATACCATAAGCTTGAAGTGGAAGGTGCACAGGGGTTTTCACCACTTGATATCATATTCCTTTTATTCACTACAGACATAACAAGTTATTTGGTATTCTGCAAACAGGTAAGAAAAGCTGAAGTAAGGTGGAGTTAATCACACATGCCGTGGAACCCAACCAGAGACTCACACTGGAAAAGTCAGAGAAAGCAGCTTCTTCATCCACACCTGGACAACATTTTACATTTGTACACAATATATACACAAAGTGAAAAAAGGCACATCTGCAAAACTGTTCATTCAAAACCATGAAGTACACCTTAGCAATCCTAAATGAAAATCTGTAAGTTTAGTTGCAATTTTACTTTATTTACTTGTTGGGGTTTTTTTGGTTGTGTTTTTTTGTGGGGGCTCCCCCACCCCAGCTTTTTTACAGACACCATTTTTATTATTCACCATGTTTAAAGACACCGTTCTTTTGCTCTCAGGAAGAAACTGCAAGCTCATTGTTTAGAGAAGTGGAATATGTCAGTGTTTAAGACAAAGGTGATTCAATGTTCTTGTTTTCACAAATATTAACTTCATGTAGCATCAGAAAAAAACATAATTCAGGCAATATTCAGGATCAAATTTAAGTTTCAGTATTCTATAAGACAAAATATCTTCTGAAGAGTCAGCATTAATTTTCCATTACTCCCACCAATCTACCTTTCAAACGCCAATCGAGTCTAAAACCAAAGACCTTTAAAGAACTAAGTATCACTACAAATCTACCACTAAAGCACATAATTTAATCTAACAGAAAAACCAGAACCTCTCCACCTGCTGCTCTTCAGAGGGAAGCAGTCATAGCAATAATGAGTCATGCTGGTTTACGAAAGATGTTCCAGATCAGGCCATCTGATTTTTGGTAGGGCTTAAAGGATTTTGAGTAGGCCTTGGGATACTTCATAGCAAATATGTTAACTTAAACTAGCTTAAATTGACATAATTGATATAAGTAAAATCTAAGTTGTTGCACTACAAGAAAACAAACAGGAAAAAGTGATAAAAAAATACAAAAGAGTTCTCTATTAGTAGGTCAGCAAGACTAAAGAATAGAAAAAAATATGTATTAATAGCATGCTTACTAGTGTATGATAAAAAGAAAAGCTTTCTAGGCTTTTGAACTTAGCTATAAGATTCAGAAGAACTGTACTATATAGTGATGCTTTCTTTATACATTATAAGACTCTTCCTATATACATTTTCATTAACAAGCTTTAACATTTAATTATTTGGGAGGAAGGGTAAGTTCCCTGGATTTTTCTTTTGTGTTTGAGGATCAAAACTGGAAATAAAAATAAGATTTTCCTCATGAAATAATGACAACATAAAACAAAACTAAGAAGTTGCCAAGGTTAAAAAAAACAAACAAAAGCCCAATCAGCAAGTCCAGCTCAGCAAGAGTTAGGATGACTCCAGGTCCCTTTCCACGACTAATTTCCTTTGACTATGACTCCTATTTTTCTTTCCTCTTTATGACTCATTTACCTGGATTAGTCTATGGGCTAAATAAGGCTTTGCTACTCTTGTGTTCATCTCCTCCTTTCTAGAATTCTGCATATATTGTTATGGTTTCTGCTCTACTTCCCACAATTATAAGTCACACATGTTTCTAGCACTATGTGATTTTTTAGGTAATGCCATATACAGCATTAGTAGGATTCCAGGCAGAGACAAGTGTCTTCTCACAGTATGCACTAAAGAAGTAGACTATCCAAAGTTTTATGTTAAGATAGATGACTCCAGCAAAATAATAGCTATCTTCTATGTTGTATACTACAACTTCTTTATTAAAATAAACAGCCCAAGCCACATGAGGACAAAAGGAAGCCTTGCTTTGCACATTATTGCGCAGTCAAGGGAGCAGCGGCAGTAACAACCTGGAAATGAGAAAACACACGGATGACAGCCTCCCAAGAAAGCCAGTACTGACCTTTGGAATGCCTGTACCTTTGTAGCACTGTGAGCCTCTGAAAGGCTCCATAAAGCTTATAATTATAAGCCACTTGAAAAGGAGTAAATTCATACTCATACTGTTGGAAGTGTAGACACACACGCATCTGGAATACTTCCTAGCAAAGTGCTGCAAGTCGGTCTGTACATACATCAGCCAAATGATTTAGACTTGAACAATCCTCCTGTTTATCAACCCGTTACTGATGTCTCCCTGCAACATTCGTATCAGCGAAAGGGGAAAACAAAAAAAAAAAAAAGGTCTGCTGATGACATGATGAATAACAAGTGGCACACAAAGCTCGGCAGGTTTTTTAAAACCACATTCCACTGGTTTTATCAACCTATGGAAAACACTGAAGAACAGGTAACACAATCCTAATTATTTTTAGGGATTGCCTCCCATGTCTTTCTACCTTATAACCATGATTTCTTGCTCAAGCAGCATATTTTTATATTAATATAAACTATGCAAACTAATGTTATTCTGATAAAGTAACACAGCTGTACACCACAAGGGGATCAGCATCAGAGGTAAATGCTTCCACAGGTAAATGAGGAAAACAAACTTCAGTGACAAATTTGCACAGACAGTGGGAGCAAAATCCTCATTATTGCATTCTCAGCAGCTGTCAATCCTTGTCAGTGATACAGTTTAACCATACAAAAGAGATTTCAAAACAATGTATTCTGACTATCACAGCATTAATCAAGCAGAAACAGTACAGCTCTAGACATATTTATTGTGATTATAAACTGATAAAAGGTGGTAAAACCAAAGTAAGATCAGGTGGGTCATGCAGTGTATAGGCAAAACTAATCCCAGAAGCTACAAATGCATCCTTCCAGGCCTCACATTTTCTATAAAGGTTATTAGACTAACTAATAATTCAATACCTATATATTTTTAGCTCTATCATTAAAAGGACTCTTCTCCATACTTAAACAGTATTACCTTCATTACTGATCTCCTCTTATGAACTGCTATCCTAATTTATCTTGGCCATTTTTTGTGTTTTTTTTTTTGAAATGCACAAATGTACTAAATATAAACAACAACAATCACATACTGTGTGGAAAATAGGAATTTTTGTCCCATTGCAGTATGGTGTTACTTCAACACCATTATGCTTCAAGATGTTCACAGAAAAATCTGTGTTTTCTTGATGCTTGTATAAAGTAATGCCTATGTAACCACTGCAATACAGAAACATCAAAAGCTTGCTTTGCGAAAATATAGCCTCTATTCTTCTAAAGATCAAGTACAAAAAAAAATGGCTACAGAGTAAATATTCTTCCACACATCCTAATAAAGGTCTCTGTCCTGCACTAGAGAAAACAAATGTCCAACTGTCCTGATGCTTTTTAATTTGCTTTCCTTCCCATATCTACATACTGCCTTTGTAGCAACTAAGTCACATTAGGCGACCATTTATATAATTATTACTAAAAGCAAAATATTCAAACTAAAATATCAACTCTTCAATGCAGGCATAAACACACTCTTCAAAACATACAGCCTCTTGGTGTATTGCAATTCCCTCAAACACTATATATTCTGCATCGACCAAAAACTTACTATATGCAGTGATCTGAGACTCAGACTTGATTCTGTGGAAGGTTCTACATACAGTTTTGTTTTGGTTTTTAACAGCATTTTGGTTTATATCAAGTGTGGGATAGAAGCCAATGCAAAGCTAGAAAGCAGATCTTGAAGCATACCTTAGAACCAGACATAATCTGGGGTTCCCAATGCCCCAAGCTCTCAGCCCAGAGCTGCAGGTGCTAGAAAATTCAAAATCTTCAGAGCCCTGACAATCTGACAAGAAAGAAGGTATGTTTTTTCTAAAGTCATCCTGTCTTTCAGGGGATGCTGGTCAAGACAGACATTTCAGTTTTGACTAAATAGTGCTGTGTCAAAACATTTCACTGGACGACTCCTGATGAGTTCTGATCAAGTTAAGATTTATCTGAAGTAGCTTGAAAAGAACCAACTACTATATTAATTGCAAAGGGCAGGGCTAGCACCTACCTTTTTCAGGTCCAGAAATACCAGTCATGTGAGTTTATGTTTAGCAAGCAGTACAAAACAGTCAAAAAAAATCTATGCATGACAGTCAGTTGACAGAAACACTGCCTATTACATGAAGACCATAATTACTCCTATTGGAGTCACCATCACCCCTCCATGAAGTGACCAGGTGCTTCACTGGCTTACTCAAAAAGCACTACGAAAAGGTCCCTATATGGCCTCCCATGGATTACATTTGCTACACTTCACACAAATATCACTGCTTAAGTTGCTGGGAGGGTAACCCTCACTTCTGTGGCTGCACCTCAATGAGTCAGACTGCCTGGCATAGGTCTTGCAGTGACAAAAAAGATATTTCTTTTTGTTATGGGTTTGTTGGGAATTTTTTGAGAGAGAGGATTAATAAAAACGTAAGCAAGGTATCATTTACCATGCTTCTACATTCCTGTAGATCAGTCAACTTCAGCAAATTACTCCTGACTTCACACTAAAATTAGGCTTAAACCAGAACCTAGTATCTGCCCTTGTCAAGTCTGCCAGACACCAAATAAACCTCCCTGACAGTTTTTCCACCAATTTTCCTACAGCAGTGGCCTGCAGATGTCAAATCATTTTAAGTTATTACCAACCAATTTAAAAATATGATACTGCAAAAAAAAGCAAATATCTTTTCTAATGATTTCCATAAATTCAAGATGACTCCTTGACCTTTTCTTACTTTTCAGACCAATGGCTTTTTTCTCCTATGTCAGCCATGATTTTATTCTGGGACAAGCAGCAATAGATATTTTAAATAAAATTAAATATATTTTATTATAAAGCATATTTTATATACTTTACTATTTCCCTCCCTGATTACACTGTACATCCTATGTTGACCTCACCCTTCCCCTCTTGTTGCAGCTTTATGAGAAAAAAACCAAAAAGTTTTCATATTAAATTTGTCTTTTTTTTTTTTCAATACAGAACCTTGCTAAGTAAACCCTCACATGTTTCTCACCTGAAATGTGAGGTGTTGCGTTCTACCTCCTTCCTTTGCCACCTGGCACTTTAGCCAGTTATCTATTTATGTTATTTCTCATGCTCAAAAAATTTCCTTACTGCAATACAGGAATTAAGCTTTCCTACAAGCTGCAGTATCTGATAATTGCTGGGTTCTGATATCTTAATGATCATAAATAAACAGGCCTTTTTAACATGCTAAAGCATATCAAAAAGCATAAGACTTCCAAGATGACAGGGGAAAAAAAAAAAAAAAAAAATGAAAGAAAAAATCAGGAGCTGCCCAGAAGGGTGACCCCACTATTCTGGCATATACCAGAGCAGAGGAACCCCACCACTTTGTATCACCTTCATATCACCAATCTTACAGTCACCTGCCCTTGTTCTACAGCAGACAGGCAGAAGCCAGCAGAGCCCTCTAATTTCATTTCTGTACAAATTCTTCACCAACTATATATGAAAATTTGATTTAAGTAATTTCAAATCCCATAGGCTATTATGGGGGGGGAGGGAGGTGGAAATCTATGTACAGTATAATATATTTAAGTTGCAACCATAGGCACACACTCACTTGACAGTAGTAAGACTAGGTTTAAGGGTTGAGGGGACATCACACTAGTCCCCTTTGTAAAAACTATTTAGTTAATACACTGCCCTAACAGTTATGATTTCAAAATGCTGCCCAAGATGAACCCTTCATCATTTCACTTTCATAAAATTAAAATTTATCACTTTTAGACCTCGTTTGATAGCTTTCTGTTATGTTTTGTTGAGGGGGAGAGGGGGTGGAAGGAAGTTGTGTTTTATTGGGGGGGGGGGGG